>JAWZSL010000129.1:0-97500 GCA_034769285.1 Lutjanus argentimaculatus
ATTCATATCATATGTTCATGACCTGACTGTTAACTACCATGCAAAGTTTCATCCAGATCCGGCCAAGTAAACTGACCTTAAGGCCATGTCACATGTTTTGGCGAAGGTCAACCTTCGCCACGCTCTCAGGGCGACACCATTTCACGATACGTCACAATCTTCATAATATGGCATCAGCAATGTCTTAAGGCCTTTCAGACCAAATTTGAGCTGAATATGATCAGCATGCTCAGAACAGCACCTCAAAATGTAAAAATTTCACTTCCTGTTCGCCAGCGGGTGGCGCTATGACTGTGACAAAAGATTTTTTGCGTATGTGTTCAGGGTGGGACTATGATCAATCAGTGAGAGTTTGGTGGAGATTGGACCTTCTGGACCAAAGTTATAGCAATTTGATGTCATGGCGAAACATCAAACTTCGCCGCGCTCTCAAGGCGACGCCCTTTGACGAAACCCCACGACCTTCGCAATATGGCATTACCAACTTGTTAAGGTCTCCCTGACCGAATTTTATGTGGATATGCCCAACGTGCTCGGAGCGGCATCGCAAAGTCTAAAATATGACATTTTTGGTCGCCAGCAGGGGCGCTACAGTTATCACAAAATATTGTTATGCAAATGTGTTCAGGGCAGGACTACTATCACACACATGAAGTTCTGTCCAGATTGGACCATGTAACCCAAAGTTATAGCAACTTCCTGTTTCATGGCAAATCGCCAAAGTTTGTTGAGCCCTAGCAGCCACGCCCTTTGACCTACAGAAATTCTTTTAAGAAATTTTAATCAGCATGGGGTCATGATGATGCGTACCAAATTTGAAGACGATTGGATGAAATCCCTAGGACAAGTTCGTTCAAATGCAAGTAGTGGAAATCGCCAAATCGGCCACTTTTTTGACACTTCAAATCAAAATGGCCGACTTCCTGTTGACATTTCACCACGACGTTAACAGACTTTTTTGTGCGTCTTGCCATGATAAATATGTGTACCAAATTTAGTGAGCCTACGACAAAAAAAAACCAATGCGGAGGGTCTTTTGAAAATTTGTGGGGGGCGCTATTGAGCCAATTTGCCGTGCCCACCGCCGAGACCCATAAAACATGTAAATTTTCGCCAGGATTGACGCGCGTGCCGCATCAAAACGCAATTTGGAATATGTTAAGGCCCCCAAAAGACCGATTCGTTATTGTAAATAATAATAATAACTAGAACTGCAAGCAGTTATGAACGGGGGCCAAGCCTCCCGCGCGACCCGGCCCCCGGGCATCGCGGAGCCCACGTAACGCAAACGGCTCTGTTTCGTAACTGGGAGGCACGTCACCAAGATTTGCTGTAAAGCGTGGTGTCAAATTAGGCTGCCCTCTCTCTCCGTTCCTCTTATTGCAATGGGAAGAGCGCTGCTCTCTCAGTGTGAAAGGCTGAATATGTTTGTTGTAAGAAGTCACGCCCACTTTGACCAGACATCACTAAATTTGACAACTTTTGTGTCGCTTGATGTTTCTCATTTTGTAGCGCCCCCTATTGGCCAATTTGAGCCAAATTTGGCACAGAGCCTCTGGTTGACCTCTGAAACAAGTGAATCAAGTTTGATGTTGATAGCTTTTACTTTGACAAAAATATGCAACAGTATGTGTTTTTTAGCTAGCAGAAAAAATTGTTTATTTATAAGTACGGCATTTTTTGGAGTAGCAAAATTCTTTTGATAACTTTTGATCAGACAAGTCTGGAGATTGTGTGTGCAAAGTTTGGTGCAGATGGAGCGTACACCCTAGGAGGAGTTCGAAAAAGTAGGTTTTTGACGTGTAGGGACTTACAAAGAGAAATATGCTGTGGGAGTGGGCGTGGCCTATGTCAGAAGATGCGGCTCTATTCAGGGAACACGTGGATATAAAGTTTGTGAAGATGTGATTTAAAATGTGGAAGTTACAGGCCAAAATGCATTTGCATCCGTTACAGCGCCACCTAGTGGAGTAGATGCACAATGTTTGGTATGGGTGGTCTGTGTGCTATTCTAGATATACCCTGTAAATTTCACAGCCCTCAGCATAATACTTGAGCTGAAATAAATGTTTGTTGTTTATCTTGTAATAAGCCACGCCCACTTTGACCAGTCGCGATTACCTTGAAGATATGGCCTCAGGAGCAACCCATCATCATACCCACCAAATTTCGTAAAAATCGGTGTTTCCGTTTAAGAGATATAACGTTCCCATATTTGCAGCGCCCCCTAGGGCCAACATTAACCAAATTTGGCTCATACCCCCACATTGACATGCCAATTAAGGATCTCAGACTTGGTGTCGTTAGCATTCATTTTGCCCGAGATATACAACTGTTTGCGTTTTAATAGCTAGCTAGAAAATTTTATTCGTTAATAATTTGCGCATATTTTGACCGAACAAAATTCTTTTGATAACTTTTCGTCAGGTCTATCGGGAGGACTGTACGTGCTAAATTTCACACTGATCGGACAAAAAACCCCAAGGAGGAGTTCGAAAAAGTAGGTTTTCCAGTTTTCGCGATGTAGCAAAAAAAAATTATAGGCGGAAATGGGCGTGGCCTAGCCCACGGGATTCAGGGCTATTTAGGGAATCTGTGGATATGAGGATTTTCAATGTGCGATGTATGGTGTGGGAGTTTTAGGCCAAAACACTTTGCCTTTTGTTATAGCGCCCCCTTCTGGCGGACATATGTCAATTTTTGCGTCTGAGGTCCCTGCAGGGGTCTGGACCAACCCTCCAAATTGCACCACCCTCCCTTGCACGGTTTAGCCTGCAGCAAGACTTTTACCAACGGAAAAATAAAAATAGAGAAAAAAAAAAAAAAAAAAAAAAAAAAAAAAACTATAAAAATCCGAACAAAAACAATAGGGTTCCCAGCACAGCTGGTCCTGGGAAACGCGTATGCACAAGCAGTCCCCCAGGCCCCGCGGGCTTGGCCCCCTAATTAAAGCTGCAACCAGCGTTGAACGGGCCCTCGCGACCCCGCGCAACTCGGGCTGCTTGCGGCCACAGCCTCGTGGCCTGATTCGTACCAGTCAAATAAGCTCTGAATTTTTACGGCCTTCAGACATCATAGGAGGAATGTGATGTCACTTCCTGTCTCCACTAGGTGGCACAATGAGTCTGACTCCTGAGCGTCATGTAGATGTGTTCAGGTCAGGACTTTTAGCATACTTGTGAAGTTTGGAGCACATTTGACCATTCAGTCCCATGTTATAACAATTTCGTGTTTCATGGTGAGACATCCAAAGTTGATGCCACGCCACACCCACACCGCTCAACGCTGACCAATTCTATGAATAACTTTTGATCACACACTTGTCTATATGGTACACACCAGTTTTGAAGTGAATCGGATAATTTGTGGAGGAGGAGTTTGTTTAGCCACGCTCACTTATGAAATTAATATCATATGCTCAGGGCAGGACCAGTAACAAACATATTAGGATTCAGGAAGATTCGACTAAGTAAACTAAAGTTATGTTCACTTCCTGTGTTTTGGCAAAACATCCACCTCCACTGCGCCATCAGGGCAGCAGCGTTTGATGAGGCATCATGGTCTTCATAATATAGCATGACCAACATCAAATTTGAGTTGAATATGGACAATGTGGTCAGAGCAGCACCTCAAAGTCTAAAACATGGTATTTCCTGTCACCACCAGGGGGCGGTATGAAAATTATGGAATATTTTAATATGGATGTGTTCTGGGCGGAACTATTATCAAAAATCTGAAGTTTGGTGCAGATTGGACCATTTATGCTAAAGTTATAGCAATTTCGTGTTTCATGGCGAGACATCCAAAGTCGACGCCACGCCACACCCACACCGTTCAACATTGACCAATTCTGTGAATCAGATTTGATCACACACTTGTCTATATGGTACACACCAGTTTTGAAGTCAATCGGATCAGTTGTGGAGAGGAGTTTCTTTAGCCACGCCCACTTATGAAATTAATATCATATGCTCAGGGCGGGACCAGTGACAAACATATTAAAATTCCGGAAGATTCGACCAAGTAAACTGAAGTTATGGTCACTTCCTGTGTTTTGGCGAAACATCGACATTCGCCGCGCCATCAGGGCAGCAGCGTTTGATGAGACATCGTGGTCTTCACAATATAGCATGACCAACATCAAATTTGAGTTGAATATGGTCAATGTGGTCAGAGCAGCACCTCAAAGTCTAAAACATGGTATTTCCTGTCTCCAGCAGGGGGCGCTATGACAATTACAAAATTTCTGCATGTAGACGTGTTCAGGGTGGGACTTTTATCAAGCATGTGAAGTTTGGTGAAGATCGGACCATTTATGGTAAAGTTATAACAATTTAATGTTTCATGGTGAGACATCAAACTTCGCCGCCACCTCACAGCCACGCCCTTCAACAAGAGCGTAATCTTTTAATAACTTTTGATCACAACCTTGTCTAGATGGCACACAGTGACTTTAGTTTTAGTTTTAGTTAGTTTAGTTTTAGTTTATTAAGATCCCCATTAGCTTTTGCAAAGCAGCAGCTATTCCTCCTGGGGTCTTCAAATTTTCATAAGTGACAATACATAAGAATACACACATAATACAACACAATACATACAATACATAAACACAAACTTGTACAATACATACAGCACATACAAATACAAATATGATCCTGAGACATACATACTGGAACCACAACACACACAACACAAGCTCCTACACTGAATCATCATTAAAAGAAAGGATAAATAAATATACAAATGAATAAATGTCACCCTCAAAGATGCCATGATGCGACAACAAGCCTGGGTATATAGAGATACTTAACAGTCAATTAAAGTCAAGTAGCAATCATTTTCATGAATTAAAATGATAATAATAACTAAGAGTCAAAGTTACGTGCTAAATAATAGTTTTTTAATTTAATTTTAAAGCTTACCATATTTTTCTGTTGAATTACATAATCAGGAAGTGAATTCCATTCCTTCATTGCTCTAAATATCACTGTACATTGAGCAGCTGTCTTAGTTTTAGGTAAGGTAAAGTAACCTCCAATAGCATGTCTCGTTGTATAAGTATGCATCTCTGAACTAAAGGACAATTTACTATATAAAATGTTTGGCATCTTTGAAGTGATTACATTCCTAATGAAAACCATCAACAAATATAATAATCTATATTTCACCTCTAGCCAGCCGAGACGATCGTGCATTTTACTAATGTTTGTTCCCTTATTCCACAGGAAAGAGCCACTCTCGCTGCTTTATTTTGTGCCAGTTGGAGTTTCCTGATATTACTTAATGATGTATTGGACCAAACAACTGTACAGTAATTAATATGTGACAGAACCAAAGCTTGACTTACTTGTTTGGAAGTTTGTGGTGTGAGAAATTTAGTACATCTTCCAATCATAGATAAGATATTACCAATCTTAGTTAGTATTCTCTGAATGTGTTTATCCCAGGATAGTGTATGATCAATAATAATACCTAATAACTTAACTTCATTTTCTTGTTGAATTTGTTTACCATTAATTTTTAGTTCAAGCTTCGGATTAGAGCGCAATCTGTGTTTAGATCCAATCACCATACTCGTGGTCTTTGACACATTCAATATTAATTTATTGCATTTAATCCACTCTACGACTGACTTTATTTCAGGACTTATATTTGCATTCAGGTCCTCTATAGTGGCTTCTGGTAAGTAGATTGTCATATCATCAGCATACATTGCCATGTGAGCTTTTTGTAGTACTAAGGGGAAATCATTAGTAAAGACTGAATACAAAAGAGCAACTTCCTTGAGGAACTCCATGTTTAACATGTTTTATATCTGATTCACTCCCATTAAAATAAACCAACTGCTGTCTGTCACACAGATAATTTCTAATTGTTGATAACGCAGAGGAGGAGAAACCATAACATTTTAATTTTTCCAATAATAACTCATGATCCAGTATATCAAATGCTGCAGAAAAATCAAGAAACACAACTCCAATAATTTTCTTTTGCTCAAGATTATAGTACCAATCATCCACCATTTGTGTCAATGCTGTTACTGTTGAATATTTTTCCCTATAAGCGTGCTGGAAGTTGGTAAACAAATTATTATTGGAAAAATAGAACTGAATCTGTTCATAAACAATTCTTTCCATAATTTTACTTAAAATTGGTAAGAGACTTATTGGTCGACTATTTAGCTCGGAGAACTGCATCTTTTTATCTTTTGGTATTGGTATAATTTTTGCAATTTTCCATCCCTGTGGCCATTTATTTTTCGTAAAACATAAATTAATTATATGTGTAATCACTGGAGCCACAATAGCAACAATAGGTTTTAACAGCCTTCCATCTAGAAAATCAACCCCAGGTGACTTATTCTTACAGGTCATTAACATCAACTCCACTTTGGATGTGGTCACATTTTTGAAATTAAAGATACAGTCTTTATTCACCATTATCTGTTTTATTAATCTAACTACTATATCATTGTTTGTATTCTGCACAGTACTCTTTAGTTTATCGATTTTTTTAATAAAATAGTTATTTAAATGGTTTGCAATTTCTTTAGGTTTCGTTAGGAACTCTCCTCCCGTTTCCAAGTACAACGGTGTGGATTTACTATTTCCTTTAATTAAATAATTTAAAGTACACCATAATCTCTTACTATCATTTTTAATTTCATGAATAATGTTACTGTAATACTGTTTTTTCTTTCTCTTATTCGATTTTGTAACAAAATTTCTTAATTTACAATAAATTTGCCAATCTGATTTCAGTCCAGATAGTAAAGCCATTTGTTTTGCCAGATCTCTTTCCTTCATGTGTTCTTTCAATTCCTTGTCTAACCACGGGGAGTTAAAAGCTCTTACCGTCGATTTTATCACCGGTGCATGACAGTCTATGATATTCATCAAAGTTTCATCAAAAACCTGAAAGGCAACCTCTGGATCATCAAGTAGCAAGATGTTTACTAAATTAGCATTTAACACATCAGTAATGTATTTCCCTTGATCAAAATTTTTAAATAATCTCTTTTTAATTATTTTAGAACCTTTTTTCGGTACTTTTGTTTTCCTAACAATTGCTATTAAATTATGATCACTGCATCCTATAGGCATTGATATGGCTTTAGAGCAAACTTCTGGTGTGTTTAAATAAAGATGGTCAATACATGTTGCCACTCTCTCACCATTATTATTGAAACTAATTCTTGTTGGCTTACCAATTGCTTGAGATAATCCAGAAGCTGCACAAACATCTAACAATTTCCTTCTCATTGGACAGGACAAAGACTTCCAGTCTACATTCATATCAGCCAGAAAATATATTTCATACTTCGTGCTACAAACAGTATCCAGCATATCACATATTTTATCCAAATATTCATAATTTGCACTGGGAGGTCTATAGCCACATCCTACAATAATCGGTTTGAGATGTTTTAGATGTACCTGCAACCAGAGGACTTCAGTGTCAGATCGCATTAGATCCTGCCTTATTTTGACCAGTAGGCGGCTCTGCACATAAATGCAGACCCCACCTCCATATGCATTTCTATCCTTCCTATAGATATTAAACCCATCTATCGTCAATGATGTGTCCTCAAAACTCGAGTCTAGATGTGTTTCTGACACTGCTAAAATATGAAAATTATTTGTTAAAATAATGTCTTCTACTTCAATTTAGTTTGTTCCTAATACTACATATATTTATGTGGGCCATTTTTAAGCCTTTCTTTGGTAAATTATATGACATCAAAAATTAAATACATTTCATTCATTCTGATTTTAATAGATTCATGTTCGGAGCTACGTAGACTACACTTAACATTATAACAAATACAAACACAAACACATAAAAACATACATTTACTAACATTTAATATTGTCACAGAAATTGTCACTCTCCGGTTATATGAGAATAAGCCAAACCCCTTCATTGTTATATTAAATAATTCCATTAGTGGTCTATTTAATTTCCCTTAACTGAAATGTATTTGTTAATTAAATAAGAGTCTTTTATCAAGAAACCTATGTTGCAGTAAATATAAATGTCTAAATTAAAGCTCACTCATTTAACGAAAAAGCTCATTATCCATCAAAATCAGGCGATGGATTCATATCATTTCCATTTTAATCTCAAGTCACATTCATTTGACATAAAACATTCCCATTAATTCCTAATTTAATGCAGACAAACAAACTAATGTACTTAAATCATCACCGTACTTGACTGTGGTAGAACTGCTTACCACTCTGGCCCTCGGACCGTCCGTCCTTCAACTTTCTTTCCCGATAGTCATTATTTTAGTCATACAACAGGCATATAGTTTTTAATTCTTCATCTTTTGTCCTTACTTCATACTTGCTGGCGATCTTCTTTTATCAGAGTTCAGTCAGGATCGGGGGTCTGCAGTTCTGGTTTGATCACCGAGTCCCAATAATCCTCTGCTTCCCGGTGATCCATGAACTTCTTTGACTGTCCGGCCCTGACAGTTATAATTAATGTAGCCGGGTGAATAATTCCATGCCTTACGCCCACTCTCCTCAGGTTCTCCCTCACCTCCCGAAACGATGCTCTCTTCTTTGCCATGTCCGCGGTCAGGTCAGGGAAGATCTGAAGTGTCATCTCTCTGTGCTTCAGCTTGCGCTCCTTCTTCGCTACTTTCAGAATCTCCTCTCGTACCATGTAGCGCTGCATCCTCACGATCATTGCTCTTGTTCCATCCCTCAGCTGGGGGCCAACTCGGTGCGCAACTTCTACATCAGGCTCTGTTTGTAGTTTGCCTTTAAACAGCTCCTTAAAGAGAGTGTTCATGTAGCTTGTAGGGTTACCCCTCTCAGCATCCTTCGGTAGGCCCAACACACGCAGGTTATATTTCCTACTGTGGCTCTCCAGGCGCTCGGCCTTCTCTCTCAGTTCACTGTTTGCTTTGCGCAGCTGTTCATTAGCTGTCTCCAGCTTTGTCACACGGCTTTCCACTTCGGACAGTGCCTCTTCTATATTTCCGACTTTGCGACTGCAGTCGGAAATATCCTTTTTGAGACCATCTAGCTGTGGTTGCAGTTTGTTTAACACCACTTCGATTTCCTCTCTCATTATCGTGCGAATCAAGTCCGATAGCTTTTGTTGATTTGCAGCACCTGTCATGATTGCAGCCGCTCCCGTTTCCCCGTCCAAAGTTTCACTCGTAGTTTTCTCCTCCACAGTTTCCCCCGTTTCAGAGCTTGTTGTTCTGTTGTTTTTCCTCCTCCTAACCATAACGTCTTATCTTAAGTTTCAACACAACTTTTACATTTCAATAGCTTTTAAAGTCTGCTTTTTATCCACATTTCAGGAACTCTTTTCAGGAGCTTGGCATCCTTGCTCTCACACCTTGCGCATGCTCAGTGTGAGAGCATGCGCTCAACTTTGAAGCCGTTCTGATTAATCCTGGAGGAGGAGGAGTTCAAATACAATGTGTGGTAATCACGCCAAAATGACACGTGAAAATCAAAATGGCCGACTTCCTGTTTGGAGTAGACCAATGGTGCTAAAGACTTTTTTGTGCGTCTGGACAACTTACACGTGTACCAATTTTCATCTTCCTACTCCAAAAAAAACCTATGGGGAGGGGTTTTTGAAAATTTCAAGGGGCGCTATAGAGGCATTTTGCTCCATCCATGGGTGACGCCCCATCACATGTAAGAGGTTGCCATCCTTGACTTGTGTATCAATTTTCATGATGATATGACTTCATTAAAGCCATCAAAAGAGCAAACGTACTTTCATGGCGAAGGATCGATATTTGCCACGCCGCCACACGGACGCCATTACTCGTAGCTTCACAGCGTTCATAGTGTAGCTTCACCAACTTGTTCTGCATGTTATAGAAGTAGAATGAAGTTGATGGGGTCAACTATGTGGCATCAGTATATGTTAAAGTAAACACTGGTCATTTCCATCATCAAAAATGGTGGTGCCATAGCAGCCACGCCCATTGACATAGAAAAAAGCTTTTAATAACTTTTGATCAGCATAGTCTTTGGATGATGTGAAAGAAATTTGAAGTGGATTGGACAAAATCCCTAGGAGGAGTTCGTTAAAATACAACGTGTGGAAATCACGCCAAAATTACACAAAAAATCAAAATGGCCGACTTCCTGTTTGGAGTAGACCAATGGTGCTAAAGACTTTTTTGTGCGTCTGGACAAGTTACACATGTGTACCAATTTTCATCTTCCTACTCCAAAAAAACCCCTATGGGGAGGGGTTTTTGAAGATTTCAAGGGGGCACTATAGAGGCATTTTGCCCCGCCCATGGGCGACGCCCCTATCACATGTAAGAGGTTGCCATTCTTGACCTGTCTATCAATTTTCATGATGATACGAGTTCATTAAAGACATCAAAAGGGCAAACGTAATTTCATGGCGAAGGATCGATAGTCGCCGCGCCGCCACACGGACGCCGTTACTCGTAGCTTCATGGCCTTCATGATGTCGCTTCACCAACTTGTTCTGCATGTTTTAGAAGTGGAATGAAGTTGATGGGGTCAACTATGTGGCATCAGTACATGTTAAAGTAAAAACAGGTCATTTCCTGTTACCACCGGGGGGCGCTATGAGTTAGGTGGAAAGTCAACATATGGTTACGTTCAGGGCGGCGCCCTCATCATGTCCAGCAAGTTTGAAGCTGTAACGATGAAGTATGTGGGCGTGACAGCCGTTCGAAGCGAAACGGCGCGCTCCAAAACAGTCGCCAAAGTTTGTCGAGCCCTAGCAGCCACGCTACTGACCTACAGAAATTCTTTTAATAACTTTTGATCAGCATGGGGTCATGATGACGTGTACCAAATTTGAAGATGATTGGATGAAATCCCTAGGACGAGTTCGTTCAAATGCAAGTAGTGGAAATCGCAAAAAAAGGCCAAAATCGCCCCTTTTTTGACACTTCAAATCAAAATGGCCGACTTCCTGTTGACATTTCACCACGACGTTAAGAGACTTTTTTGTGCGTCTTGCCATGATAAATATGTGTACCAAATTTCGTGAGCCTACGACAAATAAACCCCAATACGTAGGGTCTTTTGAAAGTTTGACGACTTTGCAAAGTTTGGTGAGTTTTTGAGCATGGGAAAGGGGCGAAATTGGGGCTTGAAAACCGTAAAGAATAATAAACAATAAACAGCGTGATTTCAAGAGGGTCCTCGTCAGACGACTACGTCGTCGCTCGGGCCCTAATAATAATCGAAGCAAAAGCAATAGGGTCCTCGCACCATTTCGGTGCTCGGGCCCTAAATATTGGAAGATGTCATTTGTCTCCAATTGGAGATAATGATCAGCAACAAATATGCAATACAAGTTATGAAAACCTGGGACTGAAAACCTTTGACTGTGCAGAGCATAAACTGCATGACATAGACAAAGTTATTGACCCTGAGAAAAATTTTTACAACAATGTGCATGGCCGGTGTGAATACTACACGGAAGATCAGTTTAATAAGAATATGAAGATGGATTAAGCATTATCAATAATACATTTTAATAGTAGGAGTCTGAATACAAACTTCTCAAAGATTCTGTACTGTCTAAGACGGTTACATAGTAAATTTACAATCATAGGGATATCTGAGACTTGGCTAGATGAGGAACAAACTTCTCTGTTTGAAATAGAGGGATATGAGATGTTTTTCATTAACAGGAATCAAAAGGGGGGGGGCATTATATATTGATAAAAAGTATAAATGTAAATTGGTGAATTGTATGTCACTTGTTATCAATGATGTTATGGAATGTGTCACTGTCACCAGGAGCTTGCATTGATACATTCAGGGACGAGCTATGATGGCATAAATCATAAGAAAATACTTTTAGTATGCGGGGATTTCAGCATCGACTTGTTAAATCCATTTGAACATGATGCAATTACAGACTTAATAAACTCAGTATATGGTTTGAGTTTATATCCCTCAATCACACGACCTAGTAGAATAACAACATATAGTGCTAATAGACAATATATTCACCAGTGTTATTGACAGAGAGGTAGAAAGTGGACTAATCATAAATGACATAACTGATCATTTTCCGGTCTCTGCATTAATTCAGAGCCATATTGGGACCAACAAAGACGTTAAATTTAATAAACTAATCAGACACAAAACACCAGATGCAATTAATTCTTTTAAAGAAGACCTAATGAAACAAGATTGGAGTAACGTATGTGCGAAAGATGTAAATGAAGCATATGACAGATTTTTGTCCATAATATCTACATTATATGAAAAACACTGTCCTCTTGTAGAGAAAATGGTGAATCAGAAATTTGTTGAAAAGCCATGGTTAACCAAAGGTATACAGAGCATGTACGAAAAAAATCTATTATATAAAGAATTTTTAAAGAAAAGAACAAGAGAAGCAGAACACACATACGAGATATATAAAAATAAACTTACAAGTATAATGAGATACAGCAAAAGGGATTACTACAATAAATTATTAGAGGAAAATAGAAATAACATTTAAAATACATGGAAAATATTGAATGATGTAATTAAAAATGGGACATGGAAAACAGGGTACCCAACCTACTTCTTGACAAATAATAATAAAACTATCAAAGAAATGGATCTAGTTGCTGAAGAATTTAATAACTTTTTTGTTAATGTTGGCCCCAGATTGGCTAACGAGATTGTTACATCTGGTAGTAGAGAGGACCTGGAAAGTAAAAATATTCAAATAAAAACCTCGATGTTTATTCAGGGAACAGATGAGAAAGAAGTTATTGATATTGTTAAAATGTTTAAGAGTAAGAGGTCAACAGACTGGAATGGCATTGACATGGCTACAGTAAAAAATATTTATATTTATAATATTTACAATCAATCTCTACAAACTGGTATATTTCCTTGCAAAATGAAAATAGCTAAAGTGATACCTATATATGAGGCTGGTGACAGACATTCATTCTCCAATTACAGACCAGTTTCTTTGCTCCCTCAATTCTCAAAAATATTGGAAAAAATATTATATAAAAGACTTGATGGCTTTATTACAAAACACAAGATACTGTGTGAACATCAATACGGTTTTAGAGCCAATAGAACAACTGCTTTTGCACTTATGGAATGTGTGGAGGGAATAACAACAGCAATAGAAAATAAAGAATATGCAGTGGGTGTATTTTTGGATCTTAAAAAAGCATTTGATACAGTTGACCATAATTTATTATTGAAGAAACTGCAGAAATATGGAATTAGAGGGGCATAATTTTCCTGGTTAAGCAGTTACTTGGAGAATAGATTTCAATATGTACAAATAAATAACTGTGATTCACAACTATTAAAGATCACCCGCGGGGTTCCCCAAGGCTCAGTGTTGGGGCCATTGTTGTTTATTTTGTATATAATAATATATGTGAGGTTTCCAAAATATTAAAAGTTGTGTTATTTGCAGATGACACAAATTTATTTTATAGTGGTAAGAATTTGGAACAACTTTTGGTTACAGTGGGGAAAGAATTAGAATTATTGAAGAGATGATTTGATTCTAATAAACTATCGCTGAACTTAAGTAAAACCAAATTTATAATTTTTGG
Organism: Lutjanus argentimaculatus; assembly: GCA_034769285.1. Taxonomy (NCBI): domain Eukaryota; kingdom Metazoa; phylum Chordata; class Actinopteri; order Lutjaniformes; family Lutjanidae; genus Lutjanus; species Lutjanus argentimaculatus. Next base: position 13,562 of record JAWZSL010000129.1, read on the forward strand.
TAATCGTGTAGCCAGCTCATGATAAATGGTGTTGAAATTGAAAGAGTATCAGAAATTAAGTTTCTTGGAGTTGTAATAGACAACAAATTATGCTGGAAGCCGCACATAAATTATATTAAAGCCAAAATTTCAAAGTCAACTGCAATATTTATAAAGTTAAAGACCTTCTGAATCCAGCTTCATTGTACACCTTATACTGTTGGTTTATACTGCCATACATCACTTACTGTGTGGAAGTGTGGGGAAATACATATAAAACAAATACCAATCCAATCTTCACACTTCAGAAAGAGCCATTAGAATGTGAATAAAACTTCATACAGAGAACCAACAAATGCGTTATTTATTAAACTTAAGGCCCTGAAATTTGAAGATTTGGTCGACTTTAAAACAGCTCAGATTATGTACAGAGCAAAAGACCAGTTATTGCCTGAAGGTATCCAAAAGTTGTTTCAAATAAGAGAAAGTCAACCTGCTTTGAGAGGTGTCTTTATGTTCAAAAAGCCATTGGTGAGGACTAATGCCAAACTACACTGTATTTCAGTTAAAGGAGTGAGTTTATGGAACAGTTGTAATGAGGATCTGAAAACATGTAGAACACTAAGTAGGTTTAAACAGAAGTTTAAAAGTAACGTGTTGAAAAAATATTCAAATGGACGACCAGATTGTAATACTAACCTGGAGAGACGGGTACAGGAACAGCAAGTTGCCTGTTACTTTTTCTTTCTTTCTTTTCTTTTTTTTGGTGCATTTTGTCTTTGTTGTTATTCTGATTGTTTTGTTTGCCTGTTTGGTTTGTTGTGTTGTTGATTGATAAATATGTGCAGTAAAAAGGGGAGGTGGTATAAGCTCTAGCTTCAGCCTACACCTTTTTCAGACTGCAGAAGTGTTTAGGTTGTGTTAAAGTACTTTAGTGAACCGTTTTGCACCACACTTTTTGAGTGTCTGCCATTTTCTGTAATAGCCTATGCATTTAATTATATGAATTTGAAGATTAATGCATGTTTTTATTTCTATTTGCAGACTGAAATAAAATAAATTCATTCCTAAATTCATTCATTGTTTATTTGTCAAGATTTAAATGATTAATCTTTTGTTTTAATGTGTTTTTATATTTTTAAGGGGTTTTTTATTGTGTTTTTATAACATTTTAATGTGTTGTTTCATGATTTTTAAATGTGTTTTGATGTGTTTTCGTAATGTTGCAATAATGTTTAATAATGGTTTGTCTCCAGGGGAACCTGCATGACCCTCGTCTGATGGGAATCATCCCTCGAATCTCCAGAGACATCTTCGACCACATCTACTCCATGGACGAGAACCTGGAGTTTCACATCAAGGTGATGATGTAATTGTGACACTGATGACATCATCAGTCACAACAGTGTGTTTCTGCTGCCTGATTGGTTCGTTGTTCACTAAAAATTACTTTGACCTGCAGGAAATGTGTCACAATAATAACAAATGTACAGAATAAATACAAAAATACATCAGAACATCAGAATAAAAGTGTTTAAAAATACAAATATATTATGACTGGATATTACTAAATATTTGAAAGCTCCTTTTTGGACCTGAGAGACTCCGTAGTTTCCTGTCTGTTGTCCATGAAGAGATAAATCTGGTCAGATGTCATGTAGAGACTCTGTTCTCCTGAGCAGAGAGCAGTGAGGCGTTCACTGACCCACCTGCTCTGTTCTTCTGACAGCATCAGAAAGCAGCGAGGCGTTCACTGACCCACCTGCTCTCCATATGTTCAGTGTTGACCAGCTGCTCTGCTCTCAGATACTGTAAACATGAATGGTTATGTCAGCACTATGTCCTCTGTATGAACACACAAACATAAACACAATCACCATCATCTTCATGTTCACTGACACACGGGGACAGAAACACTAAATATAATTTATATGAAAATTATGTTTGTCTCTTTACCTTCAGTCTACATTTATGAACATATTAACAATAATAACATTTAGAAAATGATTAAACAACTGAGAAATTGTTTAATTTGTTATCATGTGGATGATAAATAATATTTCCCCAAAAGAATCCATGTTGTTAAAAATGATAAATTTCATAATACCTTTAATTTAAATAATAATGATAATAATAATAATAATAATAATAATAATAATAATAATATATTATTATTATTTTATTATTATTATTATTATTATTATTATTATTATTATTATTATTAATATTATTATTATTATAACAACAACAATAATAATAATAATAATAATTAGGCTATATTTTTTAATGAAATCTGGATTGTGTGGTAACAAATCAGTCTTTAAAATTATGCCAGAGTGATCTGGCTCAAGATCACTACACTTGATGAACTCAGTTATAAAAATCACTTATCAAAAATATTTCAAAGTCAAAAATAAAATAAAATCAGGACTCAAAAATCACTGGAGAACAGCCTCTGTTATAAGAAGTTCATTGATTTCTCTGGTGCAGGAAAAATCAACAAACTTGAGCCAATCCTGGCATCGAACTGAAGAATATAGCTTAACGCTTCTTATTTTATACTGTTTGGAGACTCCAAAGAGTCTCCTTCTTCTCACATTTCAACTGGCATCCAGATATACTTGTGTATGATTTTCCGTTGTCCGTAGTCTCTGCCACCCTTAGATCAGCGCTGGTTAGCCATCACTTCTTAAAAAAAAAATTATTACCCCCTTCTCACTCCTGCATCTGTCTTCATACGTGCCCTGCCTCTGAACTTACCTACTACACACTCCAATATCTAACCGCCTGAGTCCCAGCCAGCCCTGGCCATGAACAGGAGCCCTCCCCACACAGGAGTGCTCACAGAGACACAAGACGCAACACAAGACAGCTCACAGAGACTCAGATGAACAGGCCGGGAGAATTATACCACTACAATTGAATCATGATTTTTACACATGAAGTTTGGTTTACTGTTTCTGGAAAAACAGAAATATATCCTGTTTGTCACTGAAGGAGAACATACAGTATTATAATTTATATATATTTTAGTATGTTACAGTAAATAGTATATACATGTCTCTTTTTCTCTGCAGGTCTCTTATTTTGAAATCTATCTGGATAAAATCAGAGACTTGCTTGATGGTGAGGATAATATTTAACATATTTAACATATTTAATTATATTTAATAAGATATTAAATCATACTGAAGTGTGTCAGTGTTGATGATGAACCTGCTGACGATGTTTAATTCATGTTTCAGTGTCAAAGACAAACCTGGCCGTCCATGAGGACAAAAACAGGGTTCCTTATGTCAAGGTAATATTTCATACATGAATAATTATGTGTCGGCTGTTTAGTATCACTACTGTAGTCTCAGTATCTGCAGTATCACTACTGCAGTATCACTACTGCAGTACCACTACTGCTGTGTCACTACTGTAGTATCACTACTGTAGTCTCAGTATCTGCAGTATCACTACTGCAGTATCACTACTGCAGTACCACTACTGCTGTGTCACTACTGTAGTATTACCACTGTAGTATCACTACTGTAGTATCACCACTGCAGTATCACTACTGCAGTACCACTACTGCTGTGTCACTACTGTAGTATTGCCACTGTAGTATCACTACTGTTATCACCACATGCAGTATCACTACTGTAGTATCACCACTGCAGTATCACTACTGTAGTATCACCACTGCAGTATCACTACTGCAGTACCACTACTGTAGTATCACTACTGCAGTATCACCGCTGCAGTATCACCACTGCAGTATCACCACTGCAGTATCACCGCTGCAGTATCACCACTGCTGTATCACCACTGTAGTATCACCACTGCAGTATCACCACTGCTGTATCACCACTGTAGTATCACTACTGCAGTATCACTACTGCAGTATCACCGCTGCATTATCACCACTGCAGTATCACTACTGTAGTATCACTACTGCAGTATCACCACTGCAGTATCACTACTGTAGTATCACCTACTGCTGTATCACCACTGTAGTGTCACTACTGCAGTATCACGCTGCAGTATCACCACTGTAGTATCACTACTGTAGTATCACTACTGCAGTATCACCACTGCTGTATCACCACTGTAGTATCACTACTGCAGTATCACCACTGCTGTATCACCACTGTAGTATCACTACTGCAGTATCACCGCTGCATTATCACCACTGCAGTATCACTACTGTAGTATCACTACTGCAGTATCACCACTGCAGTATCACTACTGTAGTATCACTACTGCTGTATCACCACTGTAGTGTCACTACTGCTGTATCACTACTGCAGTATCACTACTGCAGTATCACCACTGCAGTATCACTACTGTAGTATCACACCACTGCAGTATCACTACTGCTGTATCACTACTGCAGTATCACTACTGCTGTATCACTACTGCTGTATCACTACTGTAGTGTCACTACTGCAGTATCAGTATCTGCAGTATCACTACTGTACTATCACTACTGCAGTATCAGTACTGTAGTATCAGTATCTCCAGTATCAGTACTGCAGCATCAGTATCTGCAGTATCAGTACTGCAGCATCAGTATCTGCAGTATCAGTACTGTAGTATCAGTATCTGCAGTATCTGTACTGTAGTATCAGTATCTGCAGTATCAGTACTGCAGCATCAGTATCTGCAGTATCAGTACTGTAGTATCAGTATCTGCAGTATCTGTACTGTAGTATCAGTATCTGCAGTATCAGTACTGCAGCATCAGTATCTGCAGTATCAGTACTGCAGCATCAGTATCTGCAGTATCAGTACTGCAGCATCAGTACTGTAGTATCAGTATCTGCAGTATCAGTACTGCAGCATCAGTATCTGCAGTATCAGTACTGCAGCATCAGTATCTGCAGTATCTGTACTGTAGTATCAGTATCTGCAGTATCTGTACTGTAGTATCAGTATCTGCAGTATCTGTACTGCAGCATCAGTATCTGCAGTATCAGTACTGTAGTATCAGTATCTGCAGTATCAGTACTGCAGCATCAGTATCTGCAGTATCAGTACTGCAGCATCAGTATCTGCAGTATCAGTACTGTAGCATCAGTATCTGCAGTATCAGTACTGTAGTATCAGTATCTGCACTATCAGTACTGCAGTATCAGTATCTGCAGTATCTGTACTGTAGTATCAGTATCTGCAGTATCAGTACTGTAGTATCAGTACTGCAGTATCAGTATCTGCAGTATCTGTACTGTAGTATCAGTATCTGCACTATCAGTACTGCAGTATCAGTATCTGCAGTATCTGTACTGTAGTATCAGTACTGCAGTATCAGTATCTGCAGTATCTGTACTGTAGTATCAGTATCTGCACTATCAGTACTGCAGTATCAGTATCTGCAGTATCTGTACTGTAGTATCAGTATCTGCAGTATCAGTACTGTAGTATCAGTATCTGCACTATCAGTACTGTAGCATCAGTATCTGCACTATCAGTACTGTAGTATCACTACTGCAGTATCACCACTGCAGTATCACTACTGTAGTATCACTACTGCTGTTCACCACTGTAGTGTCACTACTGCTGTATCACTACTGCAGTATCACTACTGCAGTATCACCACTGCAGTATCACTACTGTAGTATCACCACTGCAGTATCACTATGCTGTATCACTACTGCAGTATCACTACTGCTGTATCACTATGCTGTATCATTACTGTAGTGTCACTACTGCAGTATCAGTATCTGCAGTATCACTACTGTACTATACATACTGCAGTATCAGTACTGTAGTATCAGTATCTCCAGTATCAGTACTGCAGCATCAGTATCGCAGTATCAGTACTGCAGCATCAGTATCTGCAGTATCAGTACTGCAGCATCAGTATCTGCAGTATCAGTACTGTAGTATCAGTATCTGCAGTATCTGTACTGTAGTATCAGTATCTGCAGTATCAGTACTGCAGCATCAGTATCTGCAGTATCAGTACTGTAGTATCAGTATCTGCAGTATCTGTACTGTAGTATCAGTATCTGCAGTATCAGTACTGCAGCATCAGTATCTGCAGTATCAGTACTGCAGCATCAGTATCTGCAGTATCAGTACTGCAGCATCAGTACTGTAGTATCAGTATCTGCAGTATCAGTACTGCAGCATCAGTATCTGCAGTATCAGTACTGCAGCATCAGTATCTGCAGTATCAGTACTGTAGTATCAGTATCTGCAGTATCTGTACTGTAGTATCAGTATCTGCAGTATCTGTACTGCAGCATCAGTATCTGCAGTATCAGTACTGTAGTATCAGTATCTGCAGTATCAGTACTGCAGCATCAGTATCTGCAGTATCAGTACTGCAGCATCAGTATCTGCAGTATCAGTACTGCAGCATCAGTATCTGCAGTATCAGTACTGTAGTATCAGTATCTGCAGTATCAGTACTGCAGCATCAGTATCTGCAGTATCAGTACTGTAGTATCAGTATCTGCACTATCAGTACTGCAGCATCAGTATCTGCAGTATCAGTACTGTAGTATCAGTATCTGCACTATCAGTACTGCAGTATCAGTATCTGCAGTATCTGTACTGTAGTATCAGTATCTGCACTATCAGTACTGTAGTATCAGTATCTGCACTATCAGTACTGTAGCATCAGTATCTGCACTATCAGTACTGTAGCATCAGTATCTGCAGTATCAGTACTGTAGCATCAGTATCTGCACTATCAGTACTGTAGCATCAGTATCTGCAGTATCTGTACTGTAGTATCAGTATCTGCACTATCAGTACTGTAGCATCAGTATCTGCAGTATCTGTACTGTAGTATCAGTATCTGCAGTATCAGTACTGTAGCATCAGTATCTGCAGTATCAGTACTGTAGCATCAGTATCTGCACTATCAGTACTGTAGCATCAGTATCTGCAGTATCAGTACTGTAGCATCAGTATCTGCACTATCAGTACTGTAGCATCAGTATCTGCAGTATCTGTACTGTAGTATCAGTACTTTGTTGCTGTGTATCTCCTGGCAGGGCTGCACTGAGCGTTTTGTTTCAAGTCCTGATGAAGTGATGGACGTCATCGACGAGGGAAAAGCAAACAGACACGTCGCCGTCACCAGTCAGTCTATTACTCTATTACAACTACTAATACTACAGCTACTAGTACTACTCCTACTACTGCTGTTGAAAAACACCTGAAAACACATCAGACACATTAACACATTAACTCAGCAGAAAACTGAACTTTGTATCCTCATTAGCTTCATTAGCCTATTTAACCTAATTAGCCTAGTATTAACCGTGTATTCAGAGTATTAACTGTGTATTTCTGTGTATTTTTGTGTATTTTTGTGTTTTCTTGCAGACATGAATGAGCACAGTTCTCGCAGTCACAGTATTTTTCTGATCAACATCAAGCAGGAGAACGTGGAGACGGAGATGAAACTGTCGGGGAAACTTTACCTGGTCGACCTGGCAGGCAGCGAGAAGGTCACACTGCTCCACCTCACTCACTGAACGACCTGTCATACCTTCATCACAGTGATGATGAGGAGCTGCTTTAATTTCATCATTTAATGACTCATCACATTTTAACACAAACCTCTGGGCTGTTTTAGCTTCAGTAACATTAATTTACCTCAAATGTTCACATAGAAAAGCTGTTTCCAAAATCATGAAACGTTTCCAGCAGTCAGATATTTCTTCCACTGAGAGGAGGGTTAAGACGATGATAACGATGGCGATGATGATGATGATGTTGTTGTTGTTATTGTTATTCAGGTGAGTAAAACGGGAGCTGAAGGCGCCGTGTTGGACGAGGCCAAAAACATTAATAAATCTCTTTCTGCTCTCGGCAACGTGATCGCTGCTCTGAGTGAAGGAACGGTGAGTTAGCTAACAGGGCACCAGGTGACATCATGCTAACATTAGCTAACATTATGCTAACATGAGACAACCTCATGCTAAAATTAATCAACATCATGCTAACTTTAGCAAACATCATGCTAGCTAACTTGACAGTAACTAAGAGAGCATTAGCTAACATTATTCTAACATTAGCTAACATCATGCTAACATTAGCCAGCATCATGCTAATTTGAGCTAATATCATGCCAACATTAGCTAACATCATCTAACTTTAGATAACATAATGTTAACATTAGCCGACTTCATGTTAACATTAGTTGACATCATGCTAACACTAGCTAACATCATGCTACCTTTAGCTAGCATCATGCCACCAGGCTGAGATATTGATAAATCAGCTTTATGTCCTCTTTTAAAATGGATTTGGCCTCTTTTGAATCTTTGTGGATGTTCATTTAGTGAGTGTCAGTGTATATATATATATGTCTATATTTGTATACGTAAATTCAGTGTGTATATGTGTTTTATTTGCCATGCGTCTGTAGAAAACTCACGTCCCGTACAGAGACAGTAAGATGACCCGGATCCTGCAGGACTCTCTGGGAGGAAACTGTCGAACCACCATCATCATCTGCTGCTCGCCGTCTGTTTACAACGAGGCTGAAACCAAGTCCACGCTCATGTTTGGACAGAGGTGCAACAACTAACATATTCATAATCATGTTATTTATGGTTGTGTAGCTGATGTCAGTCCAGTCAGTCAGTTATTCATCAGGTCTGAAGGATGATTATTAAAAGGAAAACACTAAAAAATGTCCATCTGTCTTTGTGTTCCAGAGCTAAAACCATAAAGAACACAGTGTCAGTGAACCTGGAGCTGACAGCGGAGGAGTGGAAGAAGAAGTATGAGAAGGAGAAGGAGAAGAACAGGAGTCTGAACATCATGATACAGAAACTGGAGAATGAGCTGAAGCGCTGGAGGAAAGGTACAAGAACGTGGCATGCAATTAGATTTTACACAACAGTTTTTACACAATCAGCGTTCTGTTTGTCGTCCATCCTGTGTGTTAAACTTAATCTTTTTCTTTAATGTCTCCAGGTGAGTCTGTACCTGTGGAGGAGCAGCTGAGCAGCAGAAACAAGAAGAGCAACGGTGAGACGACCGCAGTGATTGACAGCTTGGCCCCACCCCCTGTCCCTCTGTCAGACGAAGAGAAGACACAATACGAGACGCTCATCACCAACCTGTACCAGCAGCTGGACGACAAGGTGAGTCTCACCTGTACTATCACCTGTAGTAACTCACCTGTAGTGTAGTGTATGTCTTATTATGTTGCTTATGTGCCGAGGTGGTTTTTCCTAATCCCACACTGTGCCCCCCTTACAGGAACCTAGTTTGGGAGTTGCTTTTTTTTTTTTCCTCTTCCTCCCTCTTGTTCTCCTTTTTCTCCTCTAAGTAAACGGGGCGCTGCTCGTGTGGTGACCCACAGTTTCTCCCGCTCCTGTCCTCCCCCTGTTATGTATCACTGTCTTTTTTATGTTTCTTGAACGGGATGTAACTGAAAGGCAATTTCCCCTTGGGGATCAATAAAGTATTATTCTTCTAGTCTGTTGTATTTGAGGCTGTGAAACATTAAAAATGTGCTGACTCATGTTTCAGGATGATGAGATCAACCAGCACAGTCAGACAGCAGAAAAATTCAAACAGCAGCTGATCGATCAGGACGAGGTGAGTCTCACCTGAATGTTACAACCTCACCTGTACACTGTATCAACCATCATTCCTCCACCTGTTCACCTGTTCATCCTCCGTCCATCCAGCTGTTGGTGTCGAGCCGTCACGACTACGAGCGTCTGCAGGAGGAGCTCTCACGGCTGCAGAGAGACAGTGACTCGGCCAAAGAGGAGGTGAAGGAGGTGCTGCAGGCGCTGGAGGAGCTCGCCGTCAACTACGACCACAAGAGTCAAGAGGTGGAGAACAAGAACCGCTGCAACGAACAGCTGAACGAGGAGCTCGCACACAAAACTGTGAGTCCACATCAAGAGAGAAGATGAGAGGATGGGAGGATGTAGGATGGGAGGATGTAGGATGGGAGGATAGAGGATGGGAGGATGTAGGATGGGAGGATGTAGGATGGGAGGATAGAGGATGTAGGATGGGAGGATAGAGGATGTAGGATGGGAGGATGTAGGAAGGGAGGATATAGGACGGGAGGATGTAGGATGGGAGGATAGAGGATGAAGGATGTAGGATGGGAGGATGTAGGATGCTAGGATGTAGGATGCTAGGATGTATGGGAGGATGTAGGATGAGAGGAGGGAGGATGGGAGGATGTTAGATTGTTTGGATGTTAGGATGTTGGCGTCCTCTTTCTCTGTGAGAGCTGCGTATGTCCTGTGGAGACCAGCTCGTCTTCTTCGTCTTGTGTTTGCAGGTGAGTCTGGAGGCAGTTCAGAGGGAGTTTTCCACCCTGCAGGAGATCAGTTCTCATCATAAAAAGAGGTCGGCAGAGATCCTCAGTCTGCTGCTCAGAGACCTCAGTGAGATTGGAGGCGTCCTCGGTACCACTGACCTTAAAGCTGTAAGACTCAAACTCTTCATCACCTCCAAACACATTTCATTTACTCTGATAAACGACAAAGAACAACAGGAAACACTCTGTGTGTCTCCAGATGACGGAGACGAGCGGCGTGATGGAGGAGGAGTTCACTACCGCTCGTCTCTACGTCAGTAAGATGAAGTCGGAGGTCAAATCTCTGGTAAACCGCAGCAAACAGCTGGAGGTCAACCTGACGGAGAACATCAGCCGGATGGAGGCCAATGAGAAGGAGCTGAACACCTGTCAGCTGCTCGTCTCACAGGTAACTCGTCAAACACAGAATCCACAAACGATCGAGTTGTGTTCATGTATTTTCTAATGAATCATGTGAACAGGTCCAACAGTAACGGAGCCAACATGACAAGTCGTAGCTCACAGCTAACAACATTCTACTTCCTGTTTATGTTCCCCCAGAGCATTATGGGAACTGTAGTTGTAAAGCTTGAGGCTGATGATGGACCAAACAGAAATGAGATCCATTAAAGGTTTGATGTGTGAGATATGAACATGGAATGAAACTTTAATTTAGATAATAATTAAAGGATCGTTTTTTTTGTTTTGTTTTGAAACTTTGCAGATGATGAAAACACTTGAAGTAGTTACAGTCCTCTGATGTACACGTTCATTATTCTCTCTCACTCAAAAGACCTCGTCACTGTTAATGAGGAAATTAATGCAAATTAAAGATTCAGTTGACGGGTCATTAATGTGTCGTCTTCACAGTTTAAGGGTTTTTAAAAGATTAGAAAAACAAAATATTAATATGAAAGACATTTCTGGATTTTCATTAGTGATTGAAAAATGAAGGCATCTGCAAGTTTCTTCATAAATTACTAAAAAAATAAAAGTGTATTATTAGTAGTAGAGTAGTAGTATTATTATATTGCCATTATGTTAATTGTCCTGTGTGTTGTTATATTTTGATATTATTATTGATGTTATTATGATATGATTATTGATGTTATTATTGATGTTATTATTGATGTTATTATTGATGTTATTATTGATGTTATTATTGATATTATTATTGATGTTATTATTGATATTATTATTGATGTCTCTTCTTGATGCTGCAGCTTCAGGCGAAGAACGTGTCTCTGACAGACGACCTGCTGAAGGTGGAGCAGAAGAAGAGGAAGCTGGAGGAGAGTCAGGACGCTCTGATGGAGGAGATCGCCAAACTCCACGCTCAAGGTCAGACAGCGTCACTACGGTTACAGCTAACACTGTTCTCTGATTGGCCGGCAGCTTTCTGTTAACATCAAACACAGAATAGAGAGAAGAAGAACTTTGTTCTGTTGTGAAGTCTGTTAAAAACTGTGTGTGTGTGTGTGTGTGTGTGTGTGTGTGTGTGTGTGTGTCTGTGTCTGTGAGTGTGTCTGTGTGTGTCTGTGTGTTTGTGTGCGTGTGTTGTGTGTCTGTGTCTGTATGTGTGTGTGTGTGTCTGTGTCTCTGTGTGTGTGTTGTGTGTGTCTGTGTGCGTTCAGGTCAGATGCACGAGCTGACAGTGATGGACAAAGAGAAAGAACACATGAGCCGACTGAAGGATGCTGTTGAGATGAAGGTAAAACTCATCATCATGTCAACTTAAGGCTGGTTTATAACAGGTCATTTACAGGTTATAAACAGGTTATAAACACTGATCCTCTCAGCTCTGGTGTTCACTGATGCTGACGTGTTCTATCTGTGTTCTGTAGAGAACTCTGGAGGAACAGATGGAGAACCACAGAGAGGTTCATCACAAACAGCTGAGTCGTCTCAGAGACGAGATCGAGCAGAAGCAGAGAAACACTGACCAACTCAAAGAGTACGTTATTGATTATTGATCATGCTTCAGTCGTCTGATTGCTAAGTTTTAATCAACACGTGAAGATATTTTAGTTTTTCTCTGTGACGTCTGATCATTGTGAGGCTGCAGCTGGATGAACGTGTGGACTGATGTTCTGTGTGAACGTTCTGCTGTTTCAGTGTGAATCAGGCTCTGCAGCTGGAGAACCGGAAGCTTCAGTCGGACTTTGACAAACTGAGAGCTGAAGATCAGAACAAAGACCAGAAACTCCAGAAACTCATGTAAGTTTGTCACTTTGTGTTCACCGTAGACGTCAACAGGCGTCTCTGCTGTTCTCACACACACGTTCTCACTTTTAAAATCTAAAACCCGTCATTGAGTCTGGTTCCACCTGTTCCAGTTTTCATGTCAAAAATCCAGAAGAGAAACAGGAAGAATTATAGCTGCTGCACAGCAATGGTCGGGCCGGGCAATTTTAGGCAAAATTAGGCAATTCTGAGCAACAAGTGTAGGAAGATAAAAAAAAAGGTTAGGCTGCCCGGCCCCTAATAAGAGGAAACAGAAAATCTTCTGATCTTTTTTGCTTCTTTGCTTCAGGTTCCTGAACGAAAAGAGAGAACAAGCCAAAGAGGACCTGAAGGGTCTGGAAGAGACGGTGGTACGTTGATTATTTATTACCTTCATCATCATCATCTTCATCATCAGCTGACTCATTCTGTTTCATCCAACAGGCCAAAGAGCTTCAGACGCTGCACGACCTTCGTAAAGTCTTCATCCAGGACATCAGCGCTCGAGTCAAGAACGTAAGAAAAACCGTCAGTCTGTCATCGATCAATTGATTATAGGGCTTCAGCTAATGATTATTGTCATTATCGATTAATCTGTTGAGTATTTTCTCGATCAATTGATAAATTAGTCCGGTCATGGTCTTGTCAGTCCTCGTGTGCCACATGTTTGGACCTATTTTAAAAGTCTTTTCTGTAACAGGGATTTTCTCAATTAATCGATTAGTTGTTTGATCCATAAAATATCATTAAATGGTGAAAAATGATTCCTGCCACAATCTTGTTGATTGAAAAATGGGTCCAAACGTGAGAACAGGTGGAGCACTCGGACGTACTGTTTGTAAGCAGTTCTAACCTCGCTGTAGCAGCTTTAACTGAAATAAAAACTAAGAACTGAAGTGAAAAACAAAATAAAAATAAAACAAATGAGAAGTACCGAGCTGTAATAACTCCGGTCGGCCTCCTCCAGTCTGTGAGATGTTTAAAGGATCATTCTGTGTGTTTCATTGATGTCAGGCGTGTGTGTGATGAGTCTGACCATCAGACGGTTCTTTATTTTTTATGAAACAGAGTTCAGAGAACGACTGTGACGAGGCCGGCGGCAGTCTGGCTCAGAGACAGAGGATCATCTTCTTAGAAAACAACCTGGAGCAGCTCAGCAAAGTCCACAAACAGGTCAGTCATCACACCTGCTCAACAAGACACGCCCACCTCACACCTCTTCATCTACACTGCCATGTTATTTTTTAAAAAGAACTCCATAAAACATCTCATGACCCGTCCTACTCTGCCTCTGATTGGCTCGTTGCCTTCATCAGTTGGGTTAAAGCATGAGGAGTGACTGGTTAGAGCCAATCAGAGGCAGAGTAGGACGGGTCATGTGAAATGTCCATAGTTCAGTGTCTTTTCATTGTGGACAGTCCAAACACACCTTAGCAACAGTCCTGCAGTGTCTCAGCTGGATGATCAGATTTTAACCTAAATAAACCTACGGACAGAAAAGCCTGAGTAAATTTAACCCTTTGTGTTGTCAGCTGGTGCGGGACAACGCTGACCTTCGCTGCGAGCTGCCCAAGCTGGAGAAGCGTCTGCGGGCCACAGCGGAGCGGGTGAAAGCTCTGGAAGCCGCCCTGAGAGACGCCAAGGAGTCGGCCGTGAGGGACCGCAAACGCTACCAACAGGAAGTGGACCGCATCAAAGAGGCCGTCCGGTCCAAGAACGTCTCCAGGAGAGGACACTCTGCTCAGATAGGTGAGGACATGTTGGTCACAGACCAGGATGACAAAACAAACACACTGACAAGTCAAATCTTCAGCAGCACCAAGGTTCTGTCCATTGTTTTAAATACTGTGAATTTTACGTTAATTATTTAAAGGGTGTGTCTTTTTGTAAACTTAGATTAGTTCTTTTCTTTTATATATTTTTTTTATATTGTACATGTTTTCATGTTGAAGTTTGTTTTATTAGTTTTTACTCGTGTGTTTTTTAAGCATTTACCTTCAGTGTATAAATACATGTAATATATATATGATTTTGCCTCAGAGGATCTGATGTGTCACATGTCTCCATACAGCCAAGCCAATCAGAGCGGGACATCATCACCATCAGTACCCGTCCTCGTCTCCGTCCATCAGACCGACCATTCGAGGAGGAGGAGGAGGAGCGGCTTCCAGTCCACGTCATCACTCCCCCCGACAGCAACCACAGCAACTACAGCAACCTCAGCAGCAACATCCCCATCAGAGCCACAGCAAGTGAACTAAAGGTGGGTCACCATGGCAACCGTAGCCGCCATATTAAAACTGTACAATAAACACAAGTGAAGTTCAGATGCTCTCATCCCGGCCCGAAGCTCTGACACTCGTGTTTTCTGGGTCCTGGTTTAGTTAAAACTAGTTTTCAGAAAGAGAGATAATTGAAACTGGGTCGGTTACCATGGTAAGACGTGATATGTAGATAAACCTGCACTGCAGTCCTTACCTTGTAAAATCACATGAGAATCCATCTTACCAGGCTCCAAGTTATCCGTTTGTGTCCACTCCAGAGGTGGTGCAGCCAATCAGCGTCCTCAGAGGGACTACTAGCAGCTGTGGGTGTGGTTTTAGGTGTGACGACAGTGAGGAGCGTCCATGGAAACGACTCGTCGACATCAGTTATATCAGAACTGGAGAGTATTTCTTCATTGAGAGGAGCAAAGAAAGACTCTGATGGAAAAGATGTTTTCAGTCTTCTTCTGGCCGGCTTCGGCTTGATGAGTTGATGTGATTGGCTGAAGTTAGCCCGTCTTAGACGTGACATATGGTTCATCCAATCACCTGCCAAGTTTTTAATTTTCTTTGAGAGCACCTGCCCTATTCCAAAGAGTTTCTATGGACGGCTTCCCAGGTGGCCGTTTGGCTCTTTGCTTCATTCCTGTTTCATAAGATAAATGTGATGCTTCATGTTTCTGCCCCCACTGCTCTAAAACGGATGCTGTGCTCTTTATTTACTCGTTACCATGGTGAATCGTAGTATCGTTGCCGTGGTGAATCGTAGTATCGTTGCCGTGGTGAATCGTAGTATCGTTGCCATGGTGATCGTAGTATCGTTGCCGTGGTGAATCGTGGTTTCGGAGCTGCATTGCTGATGTCTTTCATGCTTGTGCTGAACACGCTGCATTTTCTGAGCCCAGGACTAATCCTGGAACAACTTAGCCCCTTTTCACAGACACATTGTTAGCCCAGGGTTAAGCTAAACTCAAGACTCTATGATTCACGCTGGCCTCCTTCTAGCTCTGGGTTAAAGCCTCTTTACACCCACACAGGTGCTGATTATCTTCTTCTTCTACTCTTTCAGCCTGTTACCTTCTAGCCCTGGGTTTAGTCCATTTTCAGGGGAAAACCCCGCAAACTGGAGCAGGACAGTGTGAAGGCTCATTTAGCCTTAGGCTAACAGCTCCCTTAGCCTAGTGCTAACTGATGTCAGTTTATGTTTAGTGTTGAAAAGGAAGAGTTTGGGGATCAGTTTTGTGAAGGTCAGCGTGTATAAATAAAGTTTTATCACCTGTGTCTTCACAGGTAGCAGATGACTCTGGATCAGTTTCCTCCTCTGTGGATCTGGACTCTCCTGATCTCACCACTCTGCCTTTACTGCGACCAGACGACTCCTTTCTACTACTTTACTACAGCCATTCCACCTTAACAGCCATTCCACCTTAACAGCCAACAAGTGCTTTCTTTCTTCCTCTCAGTCTGTCCAAGTGTCTGACTCAGATCAGTTCAGTCACAGTTTAAAGTGTTTTAATTCAACTTGAATCAGTAGAATTAATCTGAGCTGTTGTTAAACGCTCCAGAAAGTTTATTGTTGTGTCTCAGATGCAGATGTTTTCAGACACACACACACACACTGACAGACGCTCAGACAGGGATTCTGTTCATACTTTGGTTTTAGGATAAAGTTGCAGATTGTACCTTTAATATGACGAGTTTAATAAGTGAAACAGATGAAGTTAACAGCAGTTTGATGATGTTGGACTAACGTGTCTCTGTTCTCTTGCAAACATGTTGATGTTCTGTAAAAACAAAATGTTCAAAAATGAATGAAAAGTTAGGAATCATAAAAAGAGCTGAGTCAAATTAAATAATAATAATAATAATAATAATAATAATAATAATGATAATAATAATAATGATATAATAATAATAATAATAATAATAATATTGAGTACTGCGGGGAAATCAAATAGCCGTCAGCACAACATTTATCAACATTTTGACTCGTTAACTTTCAATGAGCGAATTTATTTCTACATTTGAACTTGAGTCAAACTTTAAACTCAGTTTTTCCTTCAGAAAGTCTGAATGGTGACAGAATTATTATTATTATTATTTATTATCAACAGAACAACAGTCTGATATCTGAAACAGAAAACATCTCCACAGTAACTCTGAATTATGAACAGATCGTTCTGACTCATCATGGGGATTTTTTTTCTTTGTTCATTTCAGACTGCTCACATATTAAATATTAAAATGATTAATGTATCAGTAAAAGTTGTAAACAATTATTCCTGTGAGATCACAGATTCTTCATCATCTTCATCAAGTCTGTCTGATGAATGTTTACGTCTTTTTAGTAAAATGTCACATTTAAACAAAAATCTATTTTCCATCATCTGAAGGAGAAACACATGAAGAGTTCAGAATGATGAGATAATAAATTAAATATAGAAAATATGAGTCAGAATTTAGAAAGAAAAAGTTTTAACCAAAAAATTAGATTTTTTTTTTAAATAAAAAATGAACTATTGTGACTTTTTCTTCTTTTTTTTGTAACATTTTGATGTCACAGCGTCACATGACAACACGTCTGATATGTTCTGAGTTTATGAGACACGATTAAGTATCAAGTGAATCAATCACACACAAAAATCAATAAGAGAATAAAACTATTATTAGTTCAGGTTGATCAAATCATTTTGTCTTCTTATATAAAAGTTACTTTAGAATCAGTTTAATAACGTAAAGTATTTTTATTATTCCTAACGTTTCATGATTTTTTCATTTTCCTCGACTGAATGTTTGAACACACTGACATTGATTGTGTTTTTAAAATGATTCATATGTATTTCGGAGTCTTTTTATAGATTTAATTTATTGATTATTTATTACTTTGTTGGGACAGTACTTATAAACTCAGTGTTTTTATAAATTTTATTTATTGATTACTTTGTTTGGACAGTATTGATCAGCTCAGAGTCTTTTTATAGATTTAATTTATTGATTATTTATTACTTTGTTGGGACAGTACTTATAAACTCAGTGTTTTTATAAATTTTATTTATTGATTACTTTGTTTGGACAGTATTGATCAGCTCAGAGTCTTTTTATAGATTTGATGTATTGATTGTTTTGGACAGTATTGATCAGTGTTTGTTGTGTGATGTTTCTAACAGTGTTGACATTGTGAGCTCTTGTACCTGATGGATGTGAACGCATCATGTGGGTCCGTCTGTCCGTCTGTCCGTGAGCTTCACGTCTCATTAAACTGTGCTGTGGTTGTTGTGGGTCAAGTTGACAGACGTGACGATGCTCAGCTCACCGTTCTCCGTAGAACAAGATCAATAAAACTAAACAGTACTCAAAATATCACTATTATTATTAATATTCTCTACAGTGGATAAAAAGGACTTGGTGACAGTAGTGAACTGATCTTGTGACGCGTTATGAAACATATTAACTGCATTTATGAACATAATTCTGCTGTCCGTTATTTTTTGGGGTACTGTATCGTGGGGTCTCACTGCATGTCTGTGAACTGACATTTAAACTCATTGATTAATTATTGATCTGTGTTCACTGAAAAACGATTCTCTTCAAACTGTGATTTGATCAGAAAGCATGTGTTTATTATTTTTTACATTTCTGAAGAAGAATTTGTTGGTTTTGAGCTCTGAGGTGTGAATGAGTCCGTCACATGATTACGTCCTCTTCAGGACTTCACTTCGTGTCCAGGTTGAAGATTTGTCGGCTCTCGATGAGGATGAACTCCACGATCTGGTTCTGGTAGACCATGTTGACCGCCATGTTTCCCACGTCCAGCTCAGGCCACATCAGCGTGGGGCCGAACACGATGCCGATGCCCTGAGTGGACATCAGGTTCTTCCTGGAAAAGGCCAGAACCCTAAAGAACGTAAGAGGGAACAAATTAGAATGAAAACAGAGTTTATTAGAACCACAGAGACTGATGCCAATGACTTCAGGTGTGTGTTTGTGTGTTTTTTTGTATCTTAGCAGGTGTGTTTGTCTACCTGTGCAGGTGTGTTTCAGGTGTGTCAGGTGTGTATTTGTGTACTTGTGTAGGTGTGTGTTTATGTACCTGTGCAGGAGTGTGTCAGGTGTGTGTACCTATGCAGGTGTGTTTATGTACCTGTGTAGATGTGTGTACCTGTGCAGGTGTGTGTTTGTGTACCTGTGCAGGTGTTTTTCAGGTGTGTGCAGGTGTGTTTCTGGTGTGTACATGTGTACTTGTGCATGTGTGTTACAGGTGTGTATTTATGTACCTGTGCAGGTGTGTGTTTGTGTACCTGTGTAGGTGTGTGTACCTGTGCAAGTGTGTGAATGTGTGTTTTTGTGTACCTGTGCAGGTGTTTGTTTGTGTATGTGTGCATGTGTGTTGCAGGTATGTGTCAGGTTTGTGTTTGTGTGCCTGTGCAGGTGTGTGTCAGGTGTGTTACATGTGTGTCAGGGTGTGTGTTACAGGTGTGTGTCACAGATGTGTTACGTGTGTGAGGTGTGTGTTACATGTGTGTGTTACAGGTGTGTGTTACGTGTGTGTTACAGGTGTGTGTTACATGTGTATTACAGGTGTGTGTGTCAGGTGTGTTACAGGTTGGTGTGTCAGGTGTGTGTTACAGGTGTGTGTCAGGTGTGTGTTACAGGTGTGTGTCAGGTGTGTTACAGGTGTGTGTCAGGTATGTGTTACAGGTGTGTGTTACAGGTGTGTGTGAGGGTGTGTGTTACAGGTGTTGTGTCAGGTGTGTGGTGTGTGTTACAGGTGTGTGTCAGGTGTGTGTTACAGGTGTGTTACATGTGTGCGAGGTGTGTGTTACAGGTGTGGTTACATGTGTGCGAGGTGTGTGTGTGAGGTGTGTGTCAGTGTGTGTTGTTTACAGGTGTGTGTCAGGTGTGTGTTACAGGTGTGTGTAGGTGTGTGTCAGGTGTGTGGGTGTGTGTTACAGGTGTGTGTGTCAGGTGTGTGTTACAGGTGTGTGTTGAGGTGTGTGTCAGGTGTGTGTTACAGGTGTGTGTCAGGTGTGTGTTACAGGTGTGTGTCAGGTGTGTGTTACTGGTGTGTGTCAGGTGTGTGTTACATGTGTGTGAGGTGTGTGTTACAGGTGTGTTTACATGTGTGCGAGGTGTGTGTTACAGGTGTGTGTCAGGTGTGTGTTACAGGTGTGTTACATGTGTGCGAGGTGTGTGTTACAGGTGTGTGTCAGGTGTGTGTTACAGGTGTGTTACAGGTGTGTTACATGTGTGCGAGGTGTGTGTTACAGGTGTGTGTCAGGTGTGTGTTACAGGTGTGTTACAGGTGTGTTACATGTGTGCGAGGTGTGTGTTACAGGTGTGTGTCAGGTGTACCTGTGCAGGTGACTGAAGAGCAGCTTCATGGTGTCCTGGTTGGGTTTGGGCAGCTCCTGGATCAGTTTCTTCACAGCCTGAACTTTGTGTTTTGATTCTTTGAGTTCTGAGAGAGAAACACAGCAGCGGTTTAACATGTTTCTATTATTACTGTTTAAATGTGCAGTACCTCAGTTCTGCCACCAGGGGTCTCTCACATTAAAACAACTAAAAAAAAAGACTTGTTTGATGATGTCATGAAGTAGTGTGGGATCATGGGAGTTGCTGTCCTCATATCTGATGAAAATCTGATGTCATGTGTTGAAGTTTTTTCTTCTCTCGACTTATCTGACAAGTTTTCACTGAAGTTACAGCAGCAAACAGGAAACATCTTAAATAATCATTTCTCAGACGTGAACTTTATTGGAAACATTTGACATGATGTCAGTACACAACTCAACATACAGAACACAGGTCAGGTTGTTTTTGTTCATTTTAATGTGGAAATGTTGTCATTTATTTAAAAAAGTAACTTGTTGACACTGAAGGACTAAAAGTTGATATGAGATTTTAAAAATGAGGATCAGTGACGCATGAATCTAAACAGGATTAAAGTGTAGAGTGCTTTTATTTTGGCGGGTCAGACTCACTGATGGCCTCCACAAACGGCTGGAAGAACCTGAAGGGGAACAGCGGCTCAGGAAGCTCACGGAAAAACATTTTGAGAGCGCCAGTGACGACATGGATGTCCTCCCACTGACTGTGGTCCAGGTCCAGGTGTTCCTCTGAGAGAACAGACGAGAACACACAAGGGAACATTAACAAATGGAGAGAACATTAACAGGTAACAGGCCTTTTCCACCAACAGGAACCAGCTTCGTTCCAGTTTGTGCACCTTACAGTGAATATTTCAACCAAATATAAACCTGTTCAGAACCTACTGGGTTCTCAGCTGGAACCCAAAAATACCAGGTTTTCCTGGGGCGCTGCAGTGGGCATGTCTTATTCTGCAGGTGGTGGCGCAGCGCCCTCTGCTGACGACATCCATCATTAAAGACCTGGTGAACACTGGTTCATCAGATATCACCAAGGTTCAAGAACCCTGAACAGAACTGCTCAAAGAACCAGAGATAATTTGGTGGAACAAAGGCTAGTGTCTACATACTGTAAAAAATCAGACAGGAATTTAGTGGAATCAACTGATCTTTTCTCATTAACAAAAATTAAGTCATTAAATTAAATTAAAGAAACATGATCAGCATGTTAGCAGACGTCCCAGCATGCTTTGTGTCAGAGTTAAAACTCTTCTTTTCTTTATACACTGTAAAAACAAAAAAGTTGAGAAGTTGAAAAAGTTTTACCAACTACTGATCTTCTGCTGAGATTTACTTTTCCTCTTTAGATAAACTTAAAGCTTAGATTTTTTTTAAAGAGTAAATTCAATGAAGTGAAAGTCAATGTTAAAATTGTAATATGTTCATTTAAATCTATTTAATTTTTCAGGCACTAAAAAAAGACAAATCAGGTTGGCAGCTCACTGTGGACAATTCTTTGTAGTTTTTAAATCTCAAAGACTCAAGTTTATAAAGAAATTATCTCAACTAAAGATTCTAGGTCTGCAAAACTTAACTTAATTCAAAACTTTAGAATTTGAGTTGTACTCAAAACTCAAAAATCTATTGAAATCTACTGCAGTACGATCCCTTTAAATTTTAAGTCTTCTCAGCTAATTTCTTTTTATAGTGTAGTTTGAAGAAAACATGTAAACGTGCTGTTTGTCTCTGAAACACTGAGAAGATGATGAAGGTCAGTGCTGAACTCTTCAAACTTTATAAAGTTTGACATGTTGATCAATGTGTCTCCAACAGGAGAGAAACTGTGACAGGAAATTAAAATAGTTTGTCAAGTTCATCAGTTGGTTCTGAAGCTTAACGAACACATTTTCTACAGTGCAACTACCTTAATATCAAGTTCATTTGTTTTGAATCAACCTGTCTTATTAAATTAAGTTCAATTCAAACGTGAAGGCAGCCCAAACACAAACGTTTTTAAGTTAAACCAAATACATTTTTTTTTTACAGTGCACTGACAGAAGCACCATGTTTATAAGACATCACAAGTCTTCAGAAATCCACTCGGGTCAAAGGGTTGAAAAATACTGAAATCACTGATGCCACAACTTCCCATTGCTCGATCCGGCTCATTTTTCAAAACAGTCTTAACTTTTTCTAAACTCTAAGTGACAAAACTGTTTCCTGTGACGTTTTTGCAAAAGGTTGTAACGTTTCTTTGGATCAGTTCTCAAACTGAGGATCATGTTTTTCAAAACACTGAGTTCAGTTCTCTTTCTTCACAACACATTTGAATTTCATGTTCATTGAAGCAAATTGCACACATCCCGCCTCGTGTGCAAAAGAGTCGGTACAAATTTCTACATTTTGCACAATAACAACCTGAACACCAGTGTTGGGCACGTTACTTTTAAAAAGTAATTAGTTATAGTTACTAGTTACTTTTCCCAAAAAGTAACTGAGTTAGTAACTGAATTACTTCACTATAAAAGTAATTAGTTACCAGGGAAAGTAACTATTGCGTTACTTTTTAAAAAAAGTTTAAATATGTCTAAGAATTTGGATTTTTTCTAAGCAGGTTTCACAAGCCAGTTGCATAGAGTAGAAATGCATAGACAGGTACTTACACAGAACTTTTAATATTTATTGATTAGAGTGAGAGGGGCCTGGCTGCAGACCTCCAACCTCCATGGTTGACAGGAAACACGTCACCTCCACAGCAGAAGATGTTTTTATTTTTGTTTTTTCCCGTGTGAGGGCCGCATTCTGCCTAATCACTATTTCATTCTTAAAATTGGCACATAACAAAATTAGCACACGGATTTAAAAAAAATATAAACAAAGTTTATTCATGAAATATTTATATAAAGGCTTCATACAATAATTTACATTAAGGATATGAAGTTAATTCAGTAAGTCTTTAAAATGTCACCTATTCTTTTAAATGCTGCAAAGTTTACATACAATTACACAAAATGTACTTAAATATGAAGAATACACTAATAAAAGTAAAAAAATAGGGTGTAGAGAGGCGAATGCACAGCGCCTGTCAGCGTCCTGTCTGCTTAGTGGATTTTGTTGCTCACAAACTGAGAGTCACAAATCCCGTCGCCCAGTCTGAAGGTTGACGTTTTGTCATTCATTGTGTTGACTCGTCAGATCGTGGTGTGTTTTTTAATGGACTGTTACAGAACACAGAGTTATTAACAGACCAGTGAGATCGTTCACGGGTCTGGGGTTACCTTCAAGACTCGATCATCAGTCTCTCCCTCCTCTGTTTGTCTCGTTTCATTTACATTCATGAATAAAAATAACAGTGAATTGTAGTGATGTGTCTTAATGATGGAAGTGGGACGGGACGAAGGTGAAGTTTAAAAGATTGTGTGAAGCATTTAGCCTTTTAAAATAGATAATGAATAAAATTTGTGGATATATGCTTTTTTTTATTCGTGTGCAAACTGCAAACTTTAAGAACCAAACCGTGAAATCATAATGTGGCCTTCATATGAGATAAAACACGACAAGAAGAACATTTTCTGCTGTGGACGTGACATGTTTCCTGTAAACCGTGGAGGCTGGAGGTCTGCAGCCAGGTACTCTTGGATTAGAGTTGCTTACAGCGGACGTGGACAAACACTTCACTCCGGGACATAATGTACACTTCACATGTACGTTCTTGCCTTTTACCTCAAGGAGAATAAAGTAGTGTCTGTACTTCCACTTTGAAAACGCCAACTTTCCCTCCAGACTCCCCATTGCTGCAGTTTACCTCTGCTAGTTTGTGTGTGGGGGGCTGCTGTGTGTGTGTGTGGTTTGTGTGTAAACTGAACACTGCCTCTGATTGGCTTACCGTGAAAGCTTACTCTACCTTAGCCAATCATCATCACTTATGCGGTTGTCCCGCCCCTCCCTCCTCCCTCACCAAAGAAAAAAATAAACAGCTGTGCAGCTCCTGTGGCTGAGAGCTTCAATGAGTAGCTTTAGTTTATAACGCGCCCCATTTAATTGTCGGTAACGGTAACGGCGTTGTAACGATGGAAATAGTAATTAGTTAGATTACCCGTTACTGAAAAAAATAACGCCGTTAGTAACGCCGTTTATTTTAACGCTGTTATTCCCATCACTGCTGAACACAGCTGATTCTCAGTAAAAGCTCTAAACATTCTTTCATTGTTTGAACCTTCACCTGCAGAATATCAGACAGACATGTTTATTCCATAAATATGTCTGACATGTGATGCAGGAGACTCTGATAATCACATGGAGGTCACATGACTACATGAAAAAGATCAAAGGTGAATTTTCTGTTCACAGTGAAAATAATCAGGTCTGTAGTGGAGATAAATCAAAGTAAACTCAGTTTATCACTTCTTTGTGATAAACAACAGCTCCACAAAGCTTACAGCTCTATCAGTTCTCAAACTATACGTGACATGGTGTCGGTAGTCGTCGGGTTCAGTGTCGTCGTGGTGTCAGTGTTGCTGTCGTCGGGTGTCGTGGTGTCGGTGTCGTCGGGGGCGGGCGGTGTCGTCGTGGTCTCTGTCGTGTCGTCGATGTGTCGGTTCGTCGTGGCGTCGGTCGTGTGCAGTGCGTCGTGGTCGTGTCGTTTCGGTGTCGTGTGTCAGTGTTGTCGGTCGTCGTGCGTCGGTTCGGTTCGTCAGTGTCGTCGTGGCGTCGGTGTCGTCGTGGCGTCGTGTGTCTGCGTCGTGTCGTCTGGTGTCAGTGTCGTCGTGTGTCGGTGCGTCGTTTCGTCGTCGTTTGGTGTCGTCGGTGTGTCAGTGTCGTGTGGGTCGTGTCGCGGTATGTCGTCGGTGTGTCGGTGGTCGTCGGGTGTGTGTGTCGTGTGTCGTCGTGGCGTCGGTTGCTGTCGTCGTGTGCGTTCGGTGTGTCGTGGCGTCGGTGTTGTTCAGTGTCGTCGTGTGTCGTCGGGGGGGGTGTGTCGTCGTGGCGGGCGTCGGGTGTCCGTCGTGGCGCGTCGTGTCGTCCATGGGTGTCATGTGTGGTCGTGTGTGCGTCGTGTCGTCGTGGCGTGTCTCTGGGGTGTCGGTGTGATTCGGGGATGTGATGTCGTGTCTTGTGTTCGTGGCGTCGTTGTGTCGGTGTCGTCGTCGTGCTGGCGTGGTCTCGTGCGTCGTTCGTCGGTGGTTTGTCGTGGTGTCGTGTCGTCGTGCGTCGTGTCTGTCGTGTCGGGTCGTGGTCGTCGTGTGTGTCGTGCGTCGGGCGTCGGGTGTCGTCGTGGTGTCGTCAGTTGTCGTTGTGCTGTCGGGGTCGGTCGGTTCGTCGGTGTGTCGACTGCGTGGTGTCAGTGTGTCGGTCGTGGTGTGGTCGTCCGTCGTGGCGTCGGTGTCGTCGTGGCGTCGGTGTCGTGGCGTCGGTGTCATGTGTGTCGTGTCGGTGTGTGTGTGTCGTCGTGGCGTCGTGTCGTCGTGGCGTCGGTGTCGTCGTGTGCGTGTCGTGTGTCGTCGGTGTGTGCGGTCCAGTAGTGTCGTCGTGTCGTGTGTGTCGTGTGGCGTCAGTGTCGTCGTGTGTGTGTCGTCGTGGTGTCCGTGTGCTGTCAGTGTCGTCGTGTGTCGTGTCAGTGTCGGCGTCGGTTGTCTGTGCGTCGGTGTCGTCGTGGGTCGGTGTCGTCTGGTGTCGTCGTGGCGTCGGTGTCGACATGGCGTCGGTGTCAATGTATGTCGGTGTCGTGGTGTTGTGTCGTCGTGGCGTCGGTATCGTCGTGGCGTCGGTGTCGTCGTGGCGTCGGTGTCGTCGTGGCGTCGGTGTGTGTCGGGTTCGTCGTGGTCGGTGTCGTCGGTGTCTCGTGCGTCGGGCGTCGTGGTCGGTGTCGTCGTCGTGGTCGTCGTGTGGCGTCGTTCGCGTGGGTCGGTGTCGATGTGGCGTCAGTGTCGTGTGTTGTGGGTGTCAGTTCGTCGTGTGTCAGTGTCGTTGGGGGCGTGGGGTGTGTCAGTGTCGTCGGGTGTCGTCGTGGTGGGCGTCGTGCGTCGTGTGTCGTCGTCGTGTTCGTGGCGTCGGTGTCGTGTCGTGTCGTGGTGTCGTCGTGGGTCGGTTCGTCGTGGCGTCGGTGTCGCTGGCGTCGGTGTCATGTGGTGTCGTCGGTGGTTCGTGGGTGTTGTTTTCGTGTCGTTGGCGTCGGTGTCGTCGTGGGTCAGGTGTCGTCGTGGGCGTCGTGTGTGCGTCGTGTGAGTGCGTCGGTGTGTCGGTGGTCGTGGCGTCGGTGTCGTGTGGCGTCAGTCGTCGTGCGTCGTGTCGCGTCGTGGCGTCTGTGTGTCGTGTCGTGTGTCAGTGTCGTCGTGGTCGGTTGGTGGCGTGTGGCGGTCGTGTCGTCGTGTGGTTCGTGTCGTGTGGTGTCGTGTGGCGTCAGTGTCGTCTGTGGTGTGTTCGTCGTGTGCGTCGGTTGTCGTCGTTGTCTGTCGGTCGGTCCTGGTCGTGTGGCGTCGGTCGTGTGCGTCAGTGTCTGTGCGTCGTGCGTCGCGTGTGTGTCGTGGCGTCGGTGTCGTCGTGGGCGTCGTGTCGTGTGTCGGTGTCGTCGTGGTGTGGTTGTCGTGGCGTCGGTGTCAGTGTTCGGTGTCGTGGTGTGTTCTGTGGTCGTCGTGGCGTCGGTTCGTCGTGGCGTCGGTGTCGTCGTGGCGTCGGTGTCGTTCGTCGTGGTGTCGGTGGCGTCAGCGTCGGTGTCGTCGGTGTCGTCGTCGGTGTCGTCGTGGCGTCGGGTGTCGTGCGTCGTGCGTCGTTCGTCGTGCGTCAGTGTGTCGTGGTGTCAGTGTCGTCGTGGTGTTGTGGCGTTGTGGCGTCAGTATCGTCGTGGCGTCGGTGTCGTGGTGTGTCGATGTGGCGTCAGTGTCGTCGTGGTGTTGTATCGTCGTGTCGTCAGTGTCGTCGTTGTGTCAGTGTCGTCGTGGGTGGTCGGTGTGCGTCAGTGTGCGCGTGCTGTCGTGTCATGTGGCGTCGGTGTCGTCGTGTCGTCGTGCGTCGTGCGCGTCGTCGGTGTCGTCGTGGCGTCGGTGTCGACTGGCGTCGGTGTCAATGTGATGTGGTGTCGTGGTGTTGTCGTTCGTCGTCGTGGCGTCGTGTCGTCGTGGCGTCGTGTCGTCGTGTCGTCGGTTGTCGTCGTGTCGTCGGTTGTCCGTCGTGCTGGTCGTCGGTGCGTCGGTGTCGTCGTGGCGTCGGTGTCGTCGTGGCGTCGGGGTCGTCGTGGCGTCAGTGTCGTCGTGGTGTCAGTGTCGTCGTGGTGTTGTGGCGTTGTGGCGTCAGTATCGTCGTGGCGTCGGTGTCGTGGTGGTGTCGATGTGGCGTCAGTGTCGTCGTGGTGTTGTATCGTCGTGTCGTCAGTGTCGTCGTTGTGTCAGTGTCGTCGTGGTGTCGGTGTGGCGTCAGTGTCGTCGTGCTGTCAGTGTCATTGTGGCGTCGGTGTCGTCGTTGCGGTGTTGATGTGGCGTCAGTGTCGTCGTTGTGTCAGTGTCGTCGTGTCGTCGTTGCGGTGTTGATGTGGTGTCAGTGTCGTCGTCGTGTCGGTGTCGTGGCGTCAGTTCGTTGGCGTCAGTGTCGTGTGGTGTCGTCGTGGCGTCAGTGTCATCGTGGCATCATGTCGTTGTGGTGTCGATGTGGCGTCAGTGGCGTCGTGGTGTTGTGTCGTGTGTCGTCAGTTGTCGTGTTCGGTGTCGTCGTGGCGTCAGTGTCGTCGTGGTGTCGGTGTGGCGTCAGTGTCGTCGTGCTGTCAGTGTCGTTGTGCGTCGTGTCGCGTGCGGTGTTGATGTGGCGTCAGTGTCGTCGTTGTGTCAGTGTCGTCGTGTCGTCGTTGCGGTGTTGATGTGGCGTCAGTGTCGTCGTTGTGTCAGTGTGTCGTCGGTTGCGGTGTTGATGTGGCGTCAGTGTCGTGGTGGTGTCGGTGTCGTCGTGTCTGTGTGTCGTCGTGTCGTCGTGTCGTCGTGTGTCGTGGTCGTCGTGGTCGGTTGTCGGGCGTCGGTGCGTCGTGCGTCGTGTCGACGTGGCGTCGGTGTCAATGTGATGTCGGGTCGTCGTGGCGTCAGGTGTCGTCGTGTCGTCGTGTGTCGGTCGGTGTCGTCGTGTCGTCGGTGTCTGTGCGTCGGTTGGTGTCGGTGTCGTCGTGGCGTCGTCGTGTCGTCGTGCGGTGTCGTGTGGTGTCAGTGTCGTCGTGGTGTTGTGGCGTTGTGGCGTCAGTATCGTCGTGGCGTCGGTGTCGTGGTGGTGTCGATGTGGCGTCAGTGTCGTCGTGGTGTTGTATCGTCGTGTCGTCAGTGTCGTCGTTGTGTCAGTGTCGTCGTGGTGTGTCGTTGTGTGGCGTCAGTTGTCGTCGTGCTGTCAGTGTCATTGTGGCGTCGTGTGTCGTGGTGTTGTCGTGTGTCGGTGTCGTCGTGTCGTCGGTGTGTCGTGCGTCGTCGTGTGCGTCGTGATCGTCGTGGCGTCGGTGTCGACTGGCGTCGGTGTCAATGTGATGTGTCGGTGTCGTGGTGTTGTGTCGTCGTGGCGTCAGTTCGTCGTGGCGTCAGTGTCGTTGGCGTCAGTGTGCGTCGTCGTCGGTGTTGTCGTCGTGTGTCGTGTCGTCGTGGTGTCGTGTCGTCGTGTCGTCGGTGGTCGTCGTGGTCGTCGTGTGGCGTCGGTGTCGTCGTGGCGTCGTGTCGTCGTGGCGTCGGTGTCGTCGCGTCGTGGCGTCGGTGTCGTCGTGGCGTCAGTGTTCGTCGTGGGTGTCAGTGTCGTCGTGGTGTTGTGGCGTGTGTGTGGCGTCAGTATCGTCGTGGCGTCGGTGTCGTGGTGGTGTCGATGTGGCGTCAGTGTCGTCGTGGTGTTGTGATCGTCGTGTCGTCAGTGTCGTCGTTGTGTCAGTGTCGTCGTGGTGTCGGTTGTGGCGTCAGTGTCGTCGTGCTGTCAGTGTCATTGTGGCGTCGGTGTCGTCGTGTGCGGTGTGTGTGGTGTCAGTGTCGTCGTGTGTCAGTGTCGTCGTGTCGTCGTTGCGGTGTGTTGGTGGTCGTCAGTGTCGTCGTGTGTCGGTCGTGGCTCAGTGTCGTCGTGGCGTCAGTGTCGTGTGTGGGTGTCGTCGGTGGCGTCAGTGTCATCGTGGCATCAGTGTCGTTGTGTCAGTGTCGATGTGGCGTCAGTGCGTCGTGGTGTTGTGTCAGTTGTCGTCAGTGGCGTCGTTGTGTCTGGTGTCGTCGTGGCGTCAGTGTCGTCGTGGTGTCGGTTGTGGCGTCAGTGTCGTCGTGTGGTCAGTGTCGTTGTGGGTCGTGTGTCGTCGTTGCGGTGTTGATGTGGCGTCAGTGTCGTCGTTGGTGTCAGTGTCGTGTCGTGTCGTCGTTGCGGTGTTGATGTGGCGTCAGTGTCGTCGTGTGTCAGTGTCGTCGTGTCGTGTTGCGGTGTTGGTATTGTGGCGTCAGTGTCGTGTGGTGGTGTCGGTGTGGGCGTCGGTGTCGTCAGTGTCGTCGTCGTCGTCGTCTGGTGTCGCGTGGTGTCGGTGTGTCGTCGTGGCGTCAGTGTCGGTTGCGTCGTGGTCGTGGGAGTCGTCGTGTGGTCGTGTCGTCGGTTGACGTGGCGTCGGTGTCATATGTCATGTCGGTCGTGTGCGTCAGTGTGTTGTGTGTGTGGTCGTCGTGTGGCGTCAGTGTCGTCGTGGTGTTGTGTCGTCGTGTCGTCGTGTCGTCGTGTCGTCGTGTCGTCGGTGGTCGGTGTGTCGTGGCATCAGTGTCGGTGTCGATCAGTGTCGTTGGGTGTTGATGTGGCGTCGTGGTCGTCGTTGTGTCGTGTCGTCGTGCGTCGTCGTCGTTGTGTGTCGATGGTGGTCGTCAGTTGTCGTGGGCGTTGTCGTTGGTGTCATGTGGCGTCAGTGTCGTCGGGTGTTGTGTCGTCGTGTCGTCGTGTCGTCGTTTGTGTCGGTGTCGATGTGGGCGTCAGTGTCGTTCGTGGTCGTGTTCGTGTCGTGTGTCGTCAGTGTGTCGTGTGGTGTCGTGTGCGTCAGTGTCGTCGTTGGTGTCGGTGTGTGGCGTCAGTGTCGTCGTGTTGTTGCGTCGTGTCGTCGTGGCGTCGGTCGTCGGTCGTGTGTTCGGTGTCGTGTGTGTGTCGTCGTGGCGTCGTGTCGTCTGGTGTGTCGTCGTGGCGTCGGTGTCGTCGTGGCGTCGGTGTCCGTCGTGGCGTCGGTGTCGTCGTGGTCGTCAGTCGTCGTTGTGTGTCGTATGTGGCGTCAGTTCGTCGTGGCGTCGTGTCGTTGTGGTGTCGATGTGGCGTCATGTCGTCGTGGTGTTGTATCGTCGTGTCGTCAGTGTCGTCGTTGTGTCGTGTCGTCGTGTGCGGTCGAGTGTCGTCGTGTGTCTGTCATGTGCCGGTTCGTGTGTGTGTTGTCGTGTGT
The DNA here is from genome assembly GCA_034769285.1 of Lutjanus argentimaculatus. NCBI lineage: Eukaryota > Metazoa > Chordata > Actinopteri > Lutjaniformes > Lutjanidae > Lutjanus > Lutjanus argentimaculatus. Next base: position 44,066 of record JAWZSL010000129.1, read on the forward strand.
CGTGTCGTCGTGTCGTCGTGGTCGTTCGTGTGGTCGTGTCGTCGTGTGTGCCGTCCATGGTGTGTCGGGGTCGTTGGGCATCGTCTGCGTGTCGTCGTCGTCAGTGTCGTCGTGTGTTTCGTCTTGGTCGTGTCGTCGTCGGCGTCGTCGTGTTGTGGCGTCGGTGTGTCGGTCGTGGCGTCGGTGTCGTCGTGGCGTCGGTGTCGTCGTTGGCGTCGTGTGTGTGGCGTCGTCGTGTCGTCGGTCGTTGCGGTGTTGTGGCGTTGTGGCGTCAGTATCGTCGTGGCGTCGTGTCGTGGTGGTGTCGATGTGGCGTCAGTGTCGTCGTGGTGTTGTATGTCGTGTCGTCAGTGTCGTCGTTGTGTCAGTGTCGTCGTGGTGTCGGTTGTCGTCGTGTCGTGTCAGTGTCGTGTCAGTGTCTGTGTGGCGTCAGTGTGTCGTGGCGTTCGTGGTGTTGATGTGGCGTCAGTGTCGTCTCGTTGTCCTGTCGTCGTGTCGTCGTGTCGTCGTTGGGTGTTGTGTCGTCGTGTCGTCAGTGTCGTCGTTGTGGGCGGTGTCGTCGTGGCGTCAGTGTCGTCGTGGTGTCGTGTCGTGGCATCAGTGTCGTCGTGGGTCAGTGTCGTCGTGGTGTCGATGTCGTGTATGTCGTCTGGCGTCAGTGGTCGTCGTGGGTGTTGTCGTCGTGTGCGTCAGTGTATCGTTCGTTGGTGTCAGTGTCGTCGTGGCGTCAGTGTCGTCGTGTGTGTAGTGTGGCGTCAGTGTCGTTGTGGGTCGGTGTTGTCGTGTCGTCGTGTCGTCGTGTGGCGTCAGTGTCGTCGTGGTGTCAGTGTCGTCGTGTCGTCAGTTCGTCGTGTTCGATGTGGCGTCAGTGTCGTCGTGGTGTTGTGTCGTCGTGTCGTCAGTGTCGTCGTTGGCGTGTCGTGTGGATCGTGTCGTGTGTCAGTGTTGTCGTGGCGTCAGTGTCTGTCGTGGTGTGTGTGTCAGTGTCGTCGTGGTGTGTGTGGTGTCATGTCGTCTGGCGTCAGTGTCGTCGTGGCGTAGTGTCGTCGTGGCGTCAGTCCCTCGTGGTGTTGACGTGGCGTCGGTGTCATCATGGTGTCCATGTCGTCGTGGCGTCAGTGTCGTCGTTGTGTCTGTGTCGTCGTGGTGTTGTGTCGTCGTGTCGTCAGTGTCGTCGTTGTGTCGGGTCGTCGTGTCGTCAGTGTCGTCGTTGTGTCGGTGTCGTCGTGGCATCAGTGTCGTCGTGGTGTCAGTGTTGTCGTGGTGTCAGTGTCGTCGTGGTGTCGATGTGGTGTCAGTGTCGTCATGGCGTCAGTGTCGTCTGGTGTCCATGTCGTCGTGGCATCAGTGTTATCGTGGTGTCGATGTGGTGTCAGTGTTGTCGTGGCGTCAGTGTCGTCGTTGTGTCAGTGTGGCGTCAGTGTCGTCGTGGTGTTGTGTTGTCATGTCGTCAGTGTCGTCGTTGTGGCGTCAGTGTCGTCGTGGTGTTGTGTCGTCGTGTCGTCAGTGCCGTCGTTGTGTCGATGTGGCGTCAGTGTCGTCGTGGTGTTGTGTCGTCGTGTCGTCAGTGTCGTCGTTGTGTCGGTGTCGTCGTGGCATCAGTGTCGTCGTGGTGTCAGTGTTGTCGTGGCATCAGTGTCGTCGTGGTGTCAGTGTCGTTGTGGTGTCAGTGTCGTCGTGGTGTCGTTGTGGTGTCAGTGTCGTCGTGGTGTCGATGTGGCGTCAGTGTCGTCGTGGTGTTGTGTCGTCATGTCGTCAGTGTCGTCGTTGTGTCGGTGTCGTCGTGGCGTCAGTGTCGTTGTGGCGTCGGTGTTGTCGTTGCGGTGTTGATGTGGCGTCAGTGTCGTCGTTTGTGTCGGTGTCGTCGTGGCGTCAGTGTCGTCGTGGCGTCGGTGTTGTCGTTGCGGTGTTGATGTGGCGTCAGTGTCGTCGTGGCGTCAGTGTCGTCGTGGCGTCAGTGTCGTCGTGGCGTCAGTGTCGTGGTGTCGTCGTGGCGTCAGTGTCGTCGTGGCGTCAGTGTCGTCGTGGCATCAGTGTCGTCGTGGCGTCAGTGTCGTCATGGCGTCAGTGTCATCGTGGCGTCAGTGTCGTCGTGGCATCAGTGTCGTGGTGTCGTCGTGGCGTCAGTGTCGTCATGGCGTCAGTGTCATCATGGCGTCAGTGTTGTCGTGGCGTCAGTGTCGTGGTGTTGACGTGGCGTCGGTGTCGTCATGGTGTCCATGTCGTCGTGTCGTCAGTGTCGTCGTTGTGTCCGTGTCATCGTGGTGTTGTGTCGTCGTGTCGTCAGTGTCGTCCTGGCATCAGTGTCGTCGTGGTGTCAGTGTTGTCGTGGCATCAGTGTCGTCGTGGTGTCAGTGTCGTTTGTGGTGTCAGTGTCGTCGTGGTATCGATGTGGTGTCAGTGTCGTCATGGCGTCAGTGTCGTCTGGTGTCCATGTCGTCGTGGCATCAGTGTTATCGTGGTGTCGATGTGGTGTCAGTGTCGTCGTTGTGTCGGTATGGCGTCAGTGTCGTCGTGGTGTTGTGTCGCTGTGTCGTCAGTGCCGTCGTTGTGTCGGTGTGGTGTCAGCGTCGTCGTGGTGTTGTGTCGTCGTGTCGTCAGTGTCGTCGTTGTGTCGGTGTCGTCGTGGCATCAGTGTCGTTGTGGTGTCAGTGTTGTCGTGGCATCAGTGTCGTCGTGGTGTCAGTGTCGTTGTGGTGTCAGTGTCGTCGTGGTGTCGATGTGGTGTCAGTGTCGTCATGGCGTCAGTGTCGTCTGGTGTCCATGTCGTCGTGGCGTCAGTGTCGTCGTGGTGTCAGTGTCGTGGCATCAGTGTCATCGTGGTGTCGATGTGGTGTCAGTGTCGTCGTGGCGTCAGTGTCATCTGGTGTCGATGTCGTCGTGGCATCAGTGTCATCGTGGTGTCGGTGTGGCGTCAGTGGCGTCGTGGTGTTGTGTTGTTGTGTCGTCAGTGTCGTCGTTGTGTCGGTGTGGCGTCAGTGTCGTCGTGGTGTTGTGTCGTCGTGTCGTCAGTGTTGTCGTGTCGGTGTGGCGTCAGTGTCGTCATGGTGTTGTGTCGTCGTGTCGTCAGTGTCGTCGTGTCGGTGTGGCGTCAGTGTCGTCGTGGTGTTGTGTCGTCAGTGTACTTGTTGTGTCGGTGTTGTCATGGCATCAGTGTCGATGTGGTGTTGACGTGGCGTCGGTGTCGTCGTGGTGTCACGGTGAAAAAACATCTGAACTTTTCGAGCAGTGCAGCTCACACGGTGACAAAACAACTTTTAGTTTTGGTGACATTAACTGATTCACTGAAACAAAAACTTTTTGAAGCCTGAATGAAACGTTTTGAGTTGCGACCTCTTGAAACAGAGATCTGATGTCAGATGTTGCGACAGTTTGACTTCCAGTTCAGAGAAAGTTTAGATTGTTCGAGAAAAACTGTAAACTGGTTAATGTCCAAAATGATGATGAAAAGTCTGAGGAAGAGCATCTAGCTTCTTTCCTTTTCATAATGTCCAAAATGAAAAATGCTTTTGTAACCGTGTGAGTCAGACTGATCAAATATTTAGTTTTTTTTTCATCGTGACAGTCGACCCTGCAAACGTCTCTTCTACACAAATCTGAGTTTTATTCTGCATCTTTGTGGACACGCTGACTTCCTGCTGGACTGTTAAAGAATGTGTGTTTTGTCTGGCTGAATGCTGCTGTGTATCACACTGAGGTTTTTACAATCAAATCAAACAGGAAAAGGATAAACACACATTTCAGCTCATCCTCACACACATTTGTGTAGTAAAAGTGTTTGCATAGCCGTGTTTCCTGCAGGGGTACAGTGGAAAATATAAAGGTGGGTAAACTTGTTTCGCCTCATTGATAAAGCTGTTCTGAAATGAAATTAATTTCCTCTGTCTTATTTCAAAGAGGTGACTTTTCCTGAGTTCACCTCCAGCTACACTTCTGCTCACATGAACACAATTCACCTTTTCATCTTTCATATAAAGTCAGATACAGAAGTTTTTCCACAAAATGACGTCCATGTGATTCCTGGTTCATTTCTGTCACCTGGGAGCTCATTTTCTGACTCAGCAAACGTCGCAAACACCTTCATGAGTGACTGATTTTTATAATGACTCATTCTGCATGTGACGGACAAAACTCAGCCATCATTTCAATGAGCGGAGAACGTTGAACAGGTAAACGTTCTGAAACGTTCTCATCGTGTTGATGAAACAGTTTTCCTGTTTTTTGTTCCGTTTTTAAATGATTCGACGTTGACGAGCTGCAGAGCCGAAACACGTTGAACGAGAGCTGAACGAACCTTGATCGACGATGAAGCGAAGTTTCTGGATTGTGGCCAAATTCCCGCTGACTCTGTAGATCCCGTCCACCTCCAGACCTGAAACACACAAAGAGAGATGAGTTCAGCTCTGGGTCAGTTACTGTGGTAACTGACTGACTGACTGATGGTTACAGTCACCAGCTAATCGATTAGTGGAAAAATTGTTACCAGATTGATCACTAGTTGAAAATTAGGTCCAAACATGAGAAAACCATGCACTCCACCTGTTTTCACATGTTGGACTTATTTTTCAGCTGACAAGATTGTGACAGAAACAGTATTGTTGCCATGGTGAATCACAGCATTGTTGCCATGGTGACTCAGTATCAGAGCTCCTTCACGCTGACATTCGGAGTTGATTGATTCTGGAAGTGAAAACTCAGAGTTTAACATCTCAGGCTGAGTGAAGTATTAGTGGTCTCATATATTTGATTATTTAATAGACTCACTGTGAACGTCGTTCTTTGACTAAATGTTTTGATTTCAGAACATAAAGCAGGTTCCAGATGTGCAGATTTGTGTTCAGTACTGATTCTAAACAAGCTGTTGTTCTTCATTTTGTCCACCGGGTGGCAGATGTTTTTACTCATGCTCTATTATTCTATTTAAAAGCTGTCAGATAATAAAAAGGTGTTGTGTCGAGGTGCAGTTTGTTTCTCTGGTTTATAATCAGAAAGAAAAATCAAGGATGGAATTAAAAGCAGCAGCTGTTCGTGCTGTCAGTGAACGCACCTCGCTTCTCAACGGCGTCCAAACACATCTGAACAAACTTTGGCACCGTCGTTCCTTCACGCTCGCACAGAGTGGACAGATGGCAGCCGAAGACTCGATCTGAGACACACAAGACAACATGAGGATGAGTCTTTAATGTCCCTCTTTAAGATGAAAGGATGAACTGTTAATGTTTCTTTAATGACTCGTCATTAACAATTAAACTCTTTAATCCTTCACCGTCAGAAAACAACATCACAGACATCCTGTTTTTACACTGAAGGACAAAAAAACACAAAAACAACAAAAAACCAACAATATCTGCGGATATTAGTGAGCGTGTTCTTCTTTAAATTAATCTGGATATAACAAGAGAATACAAACCTATAAAATTAAAGAATGTGAGCACCGTGTTTGTCTTTTCTGTTAGAAAATGAAAATATATTCCCTAAACTTGAACGTTAAATTACTTTACCTCGACTCAAATAATTAAAATCTAGTCACCAGTAGAACAGATGTTTAGTCTTCTGCAAAAACAGAAACACATTTCTGATTTGAACAGCACATTTATGTGACGGCTGATTTTCACTGAAAATCCTTTTTGGAAACTCAGAGAAAGTTTGAATAAAGTTTCTACAGACACATGAACTGACTTTGAACACATCACTGCGACATGAACACGTATCACACGCTGTGCGTCCGGCGCCAGGAGGAGGAGGAGGAGTCACCGACACAGCGTCGTCATGGACACAGGAAGTTTATGAACACCATCAGTTAGTCCAGGATCTCATTGGCTGGTTTTGTCAGTAGTGGAAAGAGAACTGAAAATCTGTACTCAAGTACAAGTACTGTTACATCACTAAAATAATACTCAGTTACAAGTAAAAGTATTTGTTACAAAAACTACTCAGAGTGTTAGTTACTTTTAACAGCTGATGTCAGAGTCACGTCTCCAAACTAGGGCTGAAAATTCTGTTTTTTTTTGAACCCATAGTTGAAAACGATAACAATCGATTAATCATTAATAATTAATAAGACACAAAAAGTTTTTTTCCCCATTTTCATTTTTTTCTGTTTTTTTGGTCTTTTTTTCTCATTTTAAGTCTAAATTTAAGTTTCCTGATTCAACAAACGTCTAAATCAGACAAAACAAAGTCAGATGAGCTGCCGTTACTGCCGTGATTATTGATTAAATATCCATCAATACATTTTGAATTGGTTAAATTCTTGATGGCAACTAATCGATTAATGATTAATCATTAACATCCTCACTCCAAACACGTGCTGCTGCAGCGTTTTGTTTTGTTTTTCATTTGTATGTCTTTGTTTTCATTGGTCTATTTGTGATCAGATCACCTGATTGGCTCCTAAAATGCAGATCAAAGATTTGGATATTGATTGAAATTTTACTCAGTACTCAACTATGACTTGAAAAGTAACTAAGTAGATTATATCTTACAGATCATACTTAAGTACAAGTAAAAGTACAGACTGGAAAATCGACTCATAAAAGTACAAGTACCCCAAAAAAACAAACAAACAACTTAATTACAGTAATTTGAGTATTTGTAATTAGTTACTTCCATTGTTACATCTGATGTCACTGCAGCTTTTCTAAAAAGCTTTGTGATGAAATTTCAGGAGTGAGTGAAAATTGCAAAAGAAAGTTGCAGGTTTTTTTTTGTGTGTGTGTCCTGTTTCGGGGTTTTTTGTTAGTTAGTTCCTGTTTTATTTTGTAGTCCTGGTCCTCCCTCATGTGTCTTGTCTTCCTGTCTGATTGGTCCCACCTTCTGCTTTAGATTTCTGTTTCATGTTGGACTTTGCATTTGTTTGATGGATTTTTGCACTTTTGCCTTCTTTGGATTTGTTTGTCTTTCTGGATTCATCTCAGTTTTTCATCTGTGGAAAATTCTTTGTTATTAAAATACACAATTATTAAACAAAACACGAGACGTACATGTATGATGTTTGCACAGCGGACTGCTGTGGTTGGTGGAACTCATGATTGGTCAAATTTGCAGAGCTGAGTTTGGACAAAACTTCAAGGTGGTGCAGAATTTGTGTGAATTGTTGTGATGGTGACATCACAACTGGAGGAAGTGATCCGTTGATGAACTGACAGCAGAGCGAGTGACAGAACTCAGAACAACAGAACGTGTGAACAGAAGTGTCGACGCGATATAAAAACTTTCTGTGGTTTATCAGTGAAGTGTGTGAACTGCAGCCGGAGTCTGTTAACAGTCAGAAACGCACACACAGATTCACGTTACACACTCATCTACAAACGTCTGTATCCAAAATGAAAAATTGAAATTGAAAATGTTTAATCGATTAATTAATTAATCCTGTCACAATCTTGTCGGTTGAAAAATAGGTCCAAACATGTGAAAACAGGTGGACATAACGTCCATGTCCTCCACCTGTTTTCACATGTTTGGACCTATTTTTCAACTCAATTTGGCAATAATTTTTCCACTAATCGATCAGTTGTTTGGTCCATAAATCTGCTGTATTTGAGTCAGTAAAGTGTCTGTCAGAGCTCCACCTCGGCGATGTTTCTGTCTGTGGAGAACCTCTCACCGATCACTGATCTGATCTGGATGAAAACGTCCAGTTTTCTGTATTTTTGATCTGCTGCTGTTTGAGATGTGAAGGATCAGAAATTCTTCAGTCAAAGATTAGTGAAATAATACAGTGAAATAATAAGTTATATTAACCTGCTGTATCTCAAATAAAAACACACCTCAAAGCAATCACATTACTGCTGTAGGTTCTAATAATCTTTAGTTTTTTTGTCTGTAGATAAAATTCTTGTAGATATTAGTCATCTCATCAGTCTCTCTGGTGTAACAAAGTTTATTATTTGAATTGAGTTGAAGCAATTTTAGTTTGTTTATTGTTGTTCTTGTTTTGTCTTTTTCTTTACAAAATTAAACCCAAATGTCCAGCAGCAGCAGCAGCAACAACAACAACAACAACAACAACAACAACAACAACAACAACAAACAACAATAAACAGCTGTGTGTGTAAAAACCTTTGATGAGTCCTTTCTCCTGCAGAGTCTTCATGGACGGACGTCTGCTGATGAACTTCTTCAGTCTGTTCTTCACTCCGTTCTTGTCGGTGCTGTCAGACGCGCTGTGTTTCAGCTTGGAGCTGCCGAACACGTCTGCAGAGAGACGACAGCAGGACGTTCAGTCTGTGAACGGACGCTCGTCTCTGACACGTCTTCAGAGTGTCTCTTTAAAGACGTTTCAGCGAACATGAATCTGACTTTGTCTCTCTGACAGCAGAGTCGGCCAGATAGATCAATGTAATAATATATGTTGATAATAATAATGCTAATATTAATAATAATAATGTTAATAATGAGTTTGGGTGAGTCACTCACTGATGGAGCGTCTGTGGGCGGGGTTGCGTTGCTTGGCGTTGGGGAGGCGGAGCCATATCCAGGTAGGGAGCTGTGTCTGGGCAGGTACTCGGTGCTGTTTGACCTCCGCAGAGAAAAACCTCCGTCTGCTTTAGTCTGAGCAGAAGAAGAGTTACAGCCAATCACAGGACAGCTTTTAGACATCTGAAGTCTGAGATGAACCTTTTCTAAATAATAAAATAATAACGTGATAAAACAATGAAATGATAAAAGAGGAGTTCTCACTGAGGAGTCGATGTTCTTTCTGATGGCGTCGAACCATTTAGTGGCGGTGGAGTAACTGTCGGTCTGCAGGAGGAACTCGCTGCCGGTGTTTGTGGTGATCTGAACACATGAAGATCAAATAAAATGAATGAATGAATAAATAAAGAAGTCACTAAGTGACAAACTGACTGAACCAACAACCAACAACCACTGTGGCTGAGTGTGCTGATCATGTGACAAACATGTGACAGGTGCGTGTTCGTTACCTGGAAGACATTCTTCCTGCTGGACTTCTCTGTCGTCCACTCGATCACAGCTCCACACAGCTGGACCACATCTGTCTTCCCTCCTGATTTCTGAGAACACAGAGACACACGGTGGACAAAAGCACAGACAGAAACATGATGGACACGAGGACAAAGAGAAAAATAAAAATGTTAAACATGATGAAAATAAAAATAAGTTAATAAATCTGTCTGACCTTCATCAGTTCAGGACTTTTTATATCAAATCATGTAGAACGTACTGTCAAACAGATTATAGACGGTCAGAGGACATCAGGCAAGCTCACTCTTTTAAATAGTTTTTAATCTCGCTGAGGAGTTTATTTGTATTGTTAGCTTCTATGCTAGTCAGCTAGCATTAGTTAACAGCTAACATTAGTCTCTAAATGTGACCGTCTATCAGCCACTGACAGGTAAATGTTCTAATTCAGCAGAATCTTTACTTTGTGTCTGAAATTTACCAACACTTTCATATTTTACCAGGATTCAGCTGCTGCTCATTTCCCACCCTGCTGGCAGCTAATGCTAATGCTAATGCTAACATCACAAACATTGTAGGTTTGGCTTCTTTTTTTTTAAGTCCATAATTTTTATTCAGTCACAGACAAAAACCTGAATCCGTACTTTAACTCAGCGTTTGTCTCTTAATCAGCCACAGACTGACATTAGACAGCTAGCGTTAGCAGGCTAACATGGTAGTTAGCTAACAATGTAAATAAACTCCACAGCAGACCTGAAACAATTTGAGAGAAAGTCTAAACTGTCCTGAAATTTGGATGTCTGTCCTTCATGAGACTATCAATAAAACCTGTTGAAACATTTTCTCTGCTGTGACTGAACAGGACAGAACTGAACCTGATTGGTCCCCTCGTGTGCCTTCTAACTGCTGATAGGCTCACACAGTGAGAACCTTATGGAAACAAAGTTAGAGTTTGACTTTTAAAATTTTAAAAATTCCTCACGTAATATTTTAAAAAGTATTTTCTGTTCAGATGAAGAATTTTAGTATATTTTGTACCTGACCGCTCTCTTGTTGTCTCTCTTTATAAAACAGCAGCTGATCTGAGGTCAGGACACTCCACATCTGACTCCAGTTCTTCCTCTGCTTCTTCCCACCTTCTGAGATCTTCGCCACGTTCAGGTGTTCACCTTTCAGCTCCACCTGTGACACACACACACACACACACACACACACACACACACACACACACACCAGAGTTTTAACTATGAAACATTTGAAAATGTTCCAGATGTTTCCAGCTGTTGTCACACTGATGAAACCACCTGGACTCTGGTGTCCCATCTGCTCAGGTCCATGTTCTGACAGTGGACAGACGGACAGAGACGGTTTGTTTGTGTCCGTCTGAAGACTTTAAATGAAGTGAGTTTAACGAGACAATTAAAGCTCATCTGAGTTCAGAAGCTGATTGGTTGGATTTTTCTGTTTAATAATGAAAATAATACATCTTCTGAGTTCATTTTTACATTTTCTGCTGCTGCTATGTGATCCACTGCTCTCAGGTGATTCACCTTCACCTCCAGGTAACACTGTGGTGTTACCATGACGACAGTTATAAAAGTCTCTGAACTGGTCTGGAGACAGATCGGTTTTCAGGACTTCAGGACAGGAGACAGGAGAGGAGACAAGAGATGAGACAGGAGAAGAGACAGGACAGGAGACAGGAGAGGAGACAAGAGAGGAGACAGGAGAGGAGACAGGACAGGAGACAGGACAGGAGACAAGAGAGGAGACAAGAGAGGAGACAGGACAGGAGACAGGAGAGGAGACAGCCCACTCAACAAATTTTGGTTGAGAAGATGTAAAAAAAAGCAGCTTTGCCGGTCGTCTAAGAAACATTTGATTTCGACAGAAAGTAAAAAATGGAAAGACGACAATTTAAAGACTGAAATCGTCTGGTATTCATTTTTAGCACGGTCCAGACTTCAGCGTCTGTTTTAGGTTATATTTGAGGAAGAGAGATGAGAGACACGAGGACTCAGGATGTTTTCACTGTGTATTATGTGTTGTATGAGTGTTGTACGAATGTTGTACAAATGTTGTACGAGTGTTGTACAGGTGTTGTACGAGTGTTGTATGGGAGTTGTACGGGTGTTTTATGAGTGTTGTATGATTGTTGTATGAGTATTGTACGGTGTTGTTAGGTGTTGTACAGGTGTTGTACGAGTGTTGTATGGGAGTTGTACGGGTGGTGTTGTACGAGTGTGTTGTGTATGGTGTTGTTATTGAGGGTGTTGTATATGTTGTGAGTTTGTACAGGTGTTGTATGGTGTTGTATGCAGGTGTTGTACGAGTGTTGTATGAATGTTTGTACGAGTGTTGTACGGATGTTGTACGATGTTGTACGGTGTTGTACGGGTGTTTGTCTATCGGGTTGTTGTACGAGTGTTGTACGGGAGTTGTACGGGTGTTGTTATGGTGTATGTATGAGTGATGTGTTGTATGAGTGTATTGTTACAGGTGTTGTATGGGTGTGTTGTACAGGTGTTGTATGTTGTACGTGTTGTACGAGTGTTGTGTTACGGATTATAGGTGTTGTACGAATGTTGTACGGGTGTTTATGAGTGTTGTACGGGTGTTGTACGAGTGTTGTACGGGAGTTGTACGGGTGTTGTATGGTGTTTATGGTGTTGTATGATTGTTGTATGAGTTGTATGGTGTTGTAGGGTGTTGTAGGTGTTTTATGAGTGTTGTACGGGTGTTGTACGGTGTTGTACGAGTGTTGTAGTGGGTGTTTTATGAGTGTTGTATGGTGTTGATGATTGTTGTAGTGTTGTATGGTGTTGTAGGTGTGTACGATGTGTGTTGTATGGGTGTTGTACGAGTTTGTAGGGGTGTTGTTACGAGTGTTGTAGGGGTGTTTTATGAGTGTTGTACGGTGTTGTACGAGTGTTGTATGGTGTTGTATGAATGTTGTATGATTGTTGTATGATTGTTGTATGAGTATTGTAGGGTGTTGGTGTTGTACGGGTGTTGTACGAGTGTTGTAGGGGTGTTTTATGAGTGTTGTACGGGTGTTGTATGGGTGTTTTATGAGTGTTGTATGATTGTTGTATGAGTATTGTATGGGTGTTGTACGGGTGTTGTACGAGTGTTGTATGGGAGTTGTACGGGAGTTGTACGGGTGTTGTACAGGTGTTGTACGAGTGTTGTATGGGTGTTTTATGAGTGTTGTACGGGTGTTGTATGAGTGTTGTATGGGTGTTTTATGAGTGTTGTACGGGTGTTGTACTAACGTCAGCTCCTCCTCCTCCTCCTGCTGTGATGAAGACGCTGTGTTGAGACTGGTTCCTGCGATGTCGAGAAATCTGAAAACAGAAGAACAGCGTGATGAGAACCCAAGCGGCACCCCCTGCAGATTGACAGAGGTTCTTTGTGTGTTCTCACAGGTTTCTGTGGGAGGTCGGAGTCCTGCAGGACCATGGACTTGGACTGACTGAGACGGTCTCCGGAGCTCTGCGAGTTCTTTATACGCAGCTGGACGCCTCCCTGAGCCGCCACCGTGAGGCGCTGTGGAGGCTGAGAGAGCGGCAGCGGTGGTGGCGGCTTCGAGGAACTCTGGATGCTTGTCGTTCTGTGAGGTCACAAAAACTCAGTTAAAGGAACATTTTTCAAATGAAAAGATTGTGACAGGATTAATGTTTGACCAATTTCTGATATTTTATGGATCAAAAAACTTATCAATCAGTGGAAAAATTATTGCCAGATTGATCACAAGTTGAATTAAAGCTGCAAGCAGCATTGAACGGGCCCTTGAACCCCCACGCCAGTCAGCGTGCATGCAGCTGCGGCCTCGTGGCCATATTTGTCCTGGTTGAAATAACTCTGAATTTTCACGTCCTTTGGACCCCGCTGGAAGGAATTTGATGTCACTTCCTGCTTCCACTAGGTGGCGTTATGACTATGCCCCCTGATTGTCATGTAGATGTGTTCAGGGCGGGACTTTTATCATACATGTGAAGTTTGGTGCAGACTGGACCATTTACAGCAAAGTTATAGCAATTTCGTGTTTCATGGCAAGATATCAAACTTGCCGCTACGCTACGGCCACACGGTTCAACGCTGACCAATTCTTTTAATAACTTTTGATCACAGACTTGTGTAGATGGTACACACCCATTTTGAAGTCAATCAGATTATTTCTGTAGGAGGAGTTTGTTTAAATGCGAAAAATGCCAAAATTGACCACGAAATTCAAAATGGCTGACTTCCTGTTGGGTTTAACCTATGGGTCCAAGAGACTTTTTTGTGCATCTGGGTGTGGTACATATGCATACCAATTTTCATGCATGTCAGTCAAACGAGCCACGGGGTTGATGTTTAAAGGGTGTGGCCCATTGACAAAACTCATATCATATGTTCAGGCCTGGACCATTAACCAACATGTGAAATTTCAGGCAGATATGACCAAGTACACTGAAGTTAAGGCCACTTCCTGTGTTTTGGCGAAACATCGACCTTCGCCGCGCTCTCAGAGCCACGACGTTTGACGATAGGTCATGATCTTCACAATATAGCATTACCAAGGTCTCAAGACCTGTCTGACCAAATTTGAGATGGATATGGTCAACTTGTTCTGAGCAGCACCTCAAAGTGTAAAACATGTCATTTCCTTTGGTCGGCAGGGGGGTGCTATGACATTCACAGAATATTGTCATGTAGATGTATTCAGGCAGGGACTTTTATCAAACATGTGAAGTTTGGTGCTGATTGGACCATTTATGCTAAAGTTATAGCAATTTCGTGTTTCATGGTGAGACATCAAAATTCGACAACACGTCACGGCCACACCCTTTAACGAAAGAAAAATCTTTTAATACTTTTGATCACAAAGTAGTATAGATGTTCCACAGCCATTTTGAAGCTGTTCTGATCAGTCCTGTAGGAGGAGTTCATTAAAATACGAGGCATGGAAAACGCCAAAATTGAACACAAAATCCATAATGGCCGACTTCCTGTTGGGTTTTAGCCTATGGGTCCAAGAGACTTTTTTGTGCATCTGGGTGTGATACATGTGCGTGCCAATTTTCGTGCACATCGGTGAAACGTGCCATGGGGGCTGCTGTTTAAAGCCCATTGACGCAACTCACATCATATGTTCAAACATGGACCCTTAACAAATGTTAAGTTTTAGGCAGATTTGATCAAGAACACTGAAGTCAGGGCCACTTCCTGTGTTTTGGTGAAACGTTGACCTTTGCTGGGCAAAGCCGCGTGATGGTACATCACAATCTTCATAATATAGCATTGCCAAGGTCTTAAAGCGATATTCCACCCCAGAATGATAGTCCACTCAATGTGTACTTACCCCTATGCCGATGTGAGGATGGGTGAAGATCTTCAGTTCACAAAACAATCCTGGAGTTTCAGCAGAAAACAGGGTTGCAGCCAAATCCAGTACAATGGCAGTGAATGGTGACCACGGATAAAATGTTAAAAAAAGAACACAAAACAAACACAAAATGTCTCCATCCTGCTCGTGTGGTGTAATCCAAGTGTCCGCGAGCCACGACATTAAAATTCAACCACAAAAGATGCCATTTACACCATGTTTTTAGCCGAAATGTCAACTGTAGCATGTAGCAGGTAGCATGTAAACATGGCGTTGATCTATCACGAGACTTCGTATATCTTGCAAGCAGGATGGAGACATTTTGTGTTTGTTTTGTGTTCTTTTTTTAACATTTTATCCGTGGTCACCATTCACTGACATTGTACTGGATTTGGCTGCAACCCTGTTTTCTGCTGAAACTCCAGGATTGTTTTTGTGAACTGAAGATCTTCACCCATCCTCACATCGGCATAGGGGTGAGTACACATTGAGTGGACTATCATTCTGGGGTGGAATATCGCTTTAAGGCCTTTCAGACCAGATTTGAGTTGGATATGGTGAACACACTGGGAGCAGCACCTCAAAGTCTAAAACATGTCATGTCCTGCCCAGCAGGGGGCTCTATGACTATCACAGAATTTTGTCATGTAGCTGTTTTCAGGGCGGGACTATTATGAATCATGTGAAGTTTGGTGAAGATTGGACAATGTATCCCAACGTTATAGCAATTTCATGTTTCATGGTGAGACATCAAAATTCAATGCTCCGCAGCGGGCGCACCCTTCAACGATAGCGCAATCTTTTAATAACTTTTGATCACAAGGCAGTGTAGATGGTAGCCAGCGATTTTGAAGTCATTATGATAAATCCTGTAGGAGGAGTTCATTAAAATACAACATATGGAAAACACCAAAAATGACCACGGAATTCAAAATGGCTGACTTCCTGTTAGGTTTAGGCTATAGGTTCGCCAGACCTTTTTCTGCATCTGGGCATGATCTACGTGTGTACCGATTTTCATGCATGTCAGTGAAACGTGCCAGTAATGGTGGTGTTTTTACGGTTTCTGATGATGGGCGTGGCCAAATTGCTTGGCCACGCCCACCATCAAAAAATATATGATGCATAAATTTTCACCAAGACTGACAAGGCTGCCAAATTTGGTGAGTTTTTGAGTATGTTTAAGCCCCCAGAAATGCAAATAATTTTTTGGGTAGTCTGAGCGAAAACAATAGGGTCCTCGCACCGGACGGTGCTCAGGTCCTAAGTAAATAGGTTCAAAGGTGAAAACAGGTGGAGCACATGGACTGTGCGCTCCACCTGTTTTCACATGTTTGAACCTATTTTTCAATAGAAAGGATTGTGACAAGATAAATTTTTCATTATTTTCTGACAGTTTATGAACCAAACAAACAAGCCAGCATTGCAGTAGGTGCTTCACCGTCTGTTGGCTGATTAATTCTACATCCAACCCTTCAGTTAAGGTTGGGTCATGGTTGGTTATTAGTTATATTTTGGTTCCTTTAGAGGCTTTTAGAGGTCTGCTTCCTGTTTGCAGCTCTGGTTGCTTCACTGCAGTTACACAACGTCTGTTCTCCAGCCAGTCGACAATAAGGACACACACTGTCACAGGGTGTGTTTGTGTGTGTCAGTAACTGTTGGTTCAGCAGTTTTACAAACACACACACACACACAACGATGCTCTCTGAAAGTATCAGCTGTTGTTGGGCAGTACACTAATAAATTACTGTAATTTGATTACTTTACCCAGTAAGGAGTCGAGTGAGGCAGCTGGTTTTCTGGGGATAAACTTTAAAAAATGACAAACCATCACGACCCAAATCACAACAGACCTGATCAACAAGTTAATTTGTGCATAAATTAAAGCTCCTGCATCACCTGATATCATCTGGACACATGCATATACACATGATAAATACGAAATAAATGCATTTAGGCTGAGAACAGGCAAAAAAAGTCAACAACTATAGTTTTGAGCCCAATTCAGACTAAAATCTTTAGTTGAGATAATTTTCTTCTCTGCTTTAGATAAACTTGAATCTTTGAGGCTTAGAAACTCAAAAAATATTCAATTTTGTCTAATAATAATAACAATAATAACTTTATTTATAAAGCACAATTCATGCATAAAATGAAACACAATAAGCTGAACATTAAAAAAAAATTAAAACAATAAAAGAGAGTTTCGGGGCAGAATTATCGAAGGCAGCTCCATTCCTTTTAGTTCAGACCTCTGGAACAATCAGGAGTCAGGTTTGAGTCGGAGGATCTGAGGGACATTTATCTTTGACCAGGTGAGACAGATAAGACAGAAACATTCAGTGGTTTCAAAGACTGGACCTGATGTGGTTTCTGATCTTTGTCAGAACACGAGCTGCTGCGTTCTGTACAAGAGTCGAAAGAAGAAAAGAACATTATCTCAACAAAACATTTTCTGGGTAAAATCTCAGAGTTTGAGTTTGACTTAAATCTGTTTAGTTGCCTTGAAACTTTGAAGACATTATGTCTCCGCCCACAGCTGTGACATCACAGGGGCTAAAAACTGACTGAAACAGAGAAGAGTTCCTGAAAACTAAATGAAATAAAATAAAGAACAGACAGGAAATGTTGTCAGTTTGGTCAAATGTGCCATCACGACAACAGGAGGACGTGATAGTGCGTCTGAGACGTCCATATGACTCAGAGTTACCTGTCTGTACTGTCACTTGGATACCAAACGTTAGCATGTCCAACTAATTAGCTTACTACCTGCAGCAGCATTGGCTCTGTGTTAGACATGCTAACCAAACACTAGCATGTCCAACACCTGGGGGTTGTTCCATCCAGGCTGATAAATAAGTCTGCATTTAAAAAGTCTGGCCTGAATTAACTGAAACTTCCACTCAGACAGTTAGTTGTGCTGTAGTCGACAAGCTGCACTGTGAGCGAGCACAGAGAACATGAGCAGCCCAGAACAGCTGATTGTTGAAAAGAGAGCAGGTTTCTTCTGAGCTGCAGAACAAACTGAAGATTAAACTACACAAAGACTACAAAGAGTTAATGATGAAAAAAGTCTGATGTTACCACAGTTAACAGAACGAAGGACGTGTTAGCAGGAAACCACAAACACAGTAAATATGACATTAATGGGATTCTGGTGCACGTTCTGCACCTTAAGCTCACTTGCTAGAACGTCCGTCCAAAAACAACTTTGTGTTCCGAGTTCCTGTGAGTTCCTGTGAGTTCCTGTCTCCCGTCAATGTTACAATCTGATCATCCAGGTTCATATTGAATCGGTTTGTTATTTTTAATCTTTTGTGACTTAATGTTCTACATGTTCTCAGTTCCATGTTACAGCTGTTCCATAAACTCAATCCTTTAACTGAGATACAGTGGAACTCCGTGTCGGTTCTCAACAAAGTTCTTTTGAACATAAAAATGTCTCAAACAGAATTTGAATCGTTTTAAAATCGACCAAATCTTCAAACTTCAGAAGCTACAGTTTGTTCTTTCTTCTGTTCTGTGTCCAGATTCAGTCTTTGTAAACTTGATTCTGGGTGTCCTGTCTGTCTCCGTCCTCACACTGATTCTATCATCAGTTTGATCATCGATCACGGATCATTGATCGTCGATCGTCGATCAGACGATGACTCAGCTACTCACATCTTAAACAACGCAGTGAAAACTCAGCCGCCAGTAACCGGAAACAAACTGAGACAAACGTCCGCACGGAAGCTGAACTTCATCCATCAGGGCGGATCATTTAACACCTCCACCCTGAGAACCCAGAGAACTACAACCACCACCCATCTGTCTATCAGAACAATCAGATCATCTAAAGTTTCCTCCATCACACGTCAATGAGCTCAGGCCCACAGACGCACAATCAACCGACCAAACAAGTGATGATTGAACAAGTCTGAAACCTGCAGACTGACAACAACAAACAACAATCAACAAACAACAAACAACAAACGATCAACAAACGATCAACAAATGATCAACAAACCAGCCTCTGAGGCAGAAATCAGCAGCATCATGAATAAGCTCTTACCTCGTACCCGCCATCTCACCCAGTGGAGCTGCAGCGAGCCAAGTGAGGACGACAGTTAGAGGAAGTCAGATTCATCACGTGGTTTCTTCAGTCTGTCACAGAACAACTGCTGCTGCCGCTGCAACCTCCTGTTTCCTGAAGTCTAAAAAAACAACAAACCTCAGTCTCATGAGAGCAGACGGCAGCGAACCGAGCAGAGGTCCTAAACCGGAGCCCTGAGGAACCCCGACAGGAGGACACGAGGACCGTCACTGACCCCTCAGATGAATTATGATTCACTCTGTCAGATGCAGTTTTAATCAAAGTTTCAGCAGAATTTCTTCTAAACACAAAGACTCCACCTATAACAAAGTCTGGACACTGTGTGGAACAAATACAAACAGAATCTAATGATTTATAAATACTTTTTGAATTTTATTCAGTTGAATACAGAATAAAGACAAGACATTTAATGTTCAAACTGACAAACTTTGTTTTATTTTGAAAATATACTGTAAACTGAATATCTATTAGTCAACTGTTTTCATAATCAATTAATTGTTTTGAGTCATTTTTTTAAATTAAAAAATACAAATTCTCTGATTTCAGCTTCTTCAATGTGAATATTTTCTGGTTTCTTTACTCCTCTCTGACAGTAAACTGAAGATCTTTGAGTTGTGGACAAAACAAGACATTTGAGGACGTCATCTTGGACGAACATTTTCTGACATTTTATGGACCAAACAACTAATCGATTAGTTGAGAAAATGATCAACAGATTGATGGATAACGATAATTGTTACGGGAAAGATTTGAAAAATAGGTCCAAAACTAGGTGCAAACATGTGAAGCACAGGCACAAACGTGCATGTTACATACACAACGTAACGAGATGAAAATGACTTAACAAGACAAAAATTATGTGATGATAAAAACAATGTAAAAGATGTAACAAGACGAAAATGACGTAAAAGACGTAACAATACAGAAACATAAAAGGTGTAAGAAGAAGAAAACATAAAAGAAGTCTCAAGACAAAAACAAAGACACAAAACACATCTGAAGAAAAGGTTCAGTTGTCTTTGTACAGAAACAGTCAGTAGAAACATCCTTCAGAGGACGACTTTTTACTTTTATACTTTGACATTTCAGAGCCTGAATTTTTTCATTTTTACTGCAGTAAAGACTGATTGGACTGTTGATACGTCTGTATATGTATTTACAGATATTTACAGATGTTTCTGTTGATGTGGTCGTAGAAAATGTAAACGTCCGTACATACCAGTGTGACGAGTGAAACAACAAGAGACGAGAAGGCGACAGGATGCAGAGCAGTCACTGGACTTTATTTCAACATTTTCTTCTGTACAATATTCAACAATCACCTCCAACAGAAGCCCTCCAACTGTTCAATAAACGGCCAACAGACAGTGAACGCACCGCCATGTTAGTCTGAACTGCAGGGTGAAAAAAACATTCAGGGAAATAAATTAAAACATATTAAATATAAACATGAAGAAGAGTGAGCTCAGTCCTGTGAATAAAAACACATCTGCTGCTGTTATTCACTTATTATTTATGGATTTGAAACATGAACAGACTGCAGTTAAATTATCATCAACTCATCTGTAATAAAATCAATCGACTCACCAAATTTATTTTATTCACGTATGAACAGATACAATTATGTTTTTATCAGTGACAAACATCTGGTCCAATAAACTGCAGGTTTATGTTTCAACAGATCTGACGGGTCAACAAACGCCTCGCTTCAATTCAAAACTACATTTTAAAAAAGAACCAAAGAAGAAGAACAGCAGCAGTTTGTGCTGCTCCACTCTGAGTTCAGCTCTGCAGCTAATTATGACGGATTCATCAATAATAATAATAATAATAATAATAATGATAATAATAAAAACATTCATGTTTGGAAGATTTATTCACACTGAATCAAACAGATTTTTAAAGAAGGGCTTTAAACTCACCAGAGAACATTAAATGATTATTTTCATCTCGATACTCACAAGAAAACATCTCACCACAATACTGTTTCTCGTTATGATAATTTTCTCACAACAGTTTTCTCATAGTTACAAGAAATTTCTCAGATACGATAAATTTCTTGTAGTTACGATAATTTCCTCGTGGTTACGATAATTTCCTCGTGGTTACGATAATTCCTCGGTTACGAGATGAAGCCTCCAGTTGTTGCTATAGATTTTTGATTCTTGTTCAAATAAAATATTTTAAACGAACAGGGAAGTGAAGGAGGAGTTGAGGGGGCGTCGCCCTGATCGACGTTGCAGAAGGATGATGATGTCATGATGATGTCATGATGAGAGAGGTGAGCACCAGCAGGGATGTCTGAGGTATCCAACACACACACACACACACCACAGGGAGTTAGTGTTCTGACATAAATTAATGAGCTCAGATTGTTTGTTTGTTTGTTTGTCAACATCATATAAAATAAACAACATGTTTCTCATATTAACATTATAAAGATTCTGTGTCCATAAAAAACAAACTCATGCTGCTAAAATCACTGAAATCTGAAACAACATTCATATTTACAAACTGTGCATCCACCGTTTGGCTCCTGACACGTACAAATATCATCGTCATTAAATATACCTTTAATATTAATGATGTCGTCAACATACAGAATATTCATCATGTCGTCATTAATGACATCAATAATAATAATAATAATAATAATAATAATAATAATATTTATGATCTCATTAATAATAAAGACTGAGGAGGAAGAAAAACTGAGTCTTTACAGCTGCTCCGACTCAAAACACTGAGACCAGAACGTCCAGTGGACACGGAGACGTCTGCAAACTGGAGACCAGCGTGAGGACGTCCTACAGACTGGAGACCAGCGTGGGGACGTCCTACAGACTGGAGACCAGCGTGGGGACGTCAGGAGACCAGCATGGGGACCCCCTACAGACTGAAGACCAGCATGGGGTCCAGCTGCGAGTTGGGACCATCCCGACTGAGCTGGAGGTCTCTGAACGTCTCTCTGTGGTTCGTCTCGATTCTGATTCTTCTGACGTCTCACAGATGAGACGACGACTCGACAAACATCACGTCGGCCTGATGGAAGTGACTTTAAAGGTTCGCTACATCCAATGACTGTGTCGTGTCACGTGACATCACCTCCTGTTCTGTGACATCACAGTGTCATATTAAATTCTTTTGGGACAAACACATGACGTCTTGCGTGTTGGACGTTGGCGTCAGCAGATGTTTGAAGCGGCGGTGAGAAATGCCTGCTGGGTAACGAGCGGCGTGAAGACGCCTTTGTGTTCGTCGGTTCGAGTTTTTGGCCTAAAAAACTAAATCTTTTCGGAGACGTTTTGAGATCCATCAAACATACGGAGCCACGAAGCGGACAAAACTTTATCAGAGTAAAAAATATAAATTCACTTAAACTGTTTAATAATTCATATAAAAAATATAAAACTTTATTTTTCCTTCATGCACATAAAACCACTTTATTTCTCACATTTTCTTCATTCTGACATAAACATTTATTTAATTATTCAGATTCTCCCAAACAACTTTAGATTTCATAGTGCACTTTTCAATTTAGAACTTATGTTTTATTATTTTATTGTGTATTTTTCTTTTTTCAACAGTTTAAGTTTCCTCTCAGATTATATATATGTACATATATCTATATGTATATATGACTGTTTCATGATAAAAAGGTTCTTGTTGTTACTTGTGCCAATAAATTAATATAAGTAAAGTAACTTATGTATTCAGTTATATTTGTGATGTTGAAGTGAATTTTGTCAGTTTTGAGGCTCCGTAGAATCAGAACGAACCACAAACAGAGAAAAAGAAAAAAGAGGAAACCAACAGTGATGATAGAAAACAAAGACAAATAAAGACGAATAAAGATGAATAAAGACATGCTTTAAATATTCACTGCAACGTTATGATGATTTTATCATCGTCACATTTCATTTAAATATGGACGACTCAGCAGACTTTCATTTTCTGTGGTCGACACGATCAACGCTCGTTTTCAGCTGATCAGTTAGTGGTATCGATCAGCTGATCTGATATCAGCGGTATTGATCAGCTGACATCGGACGTGACTGGAACGTGGTGCTTTTCATAAAAATTGAGAACTTGTTCTGATTGTCTTTGATTCAGATTCAGAATCAGAATTTAGTGTGAATCCTCTGGAAGATTTAGAATTAAAAAGACGTCAAACAAAGAAACAAAGTGAAACACCACAGATGTAGCAGCTAATAATTATTTCCATTACTCATTATTTACCTGATTATTTTCTTTTTCAATCAATCAATGGATAATTTAGTCCAGAAAACATCAGAAAACAGACTTCAAAAATCTTGACAGATTAATAAACCTCGGTATTGTTGTCTTTCCTCTGTGAAGTGTGTTGTTGTTGTGTTGCTGAGTAAAATAAAATAAAGCCGCATTAAACAGACGTTCTTCCTGATTAAGAAATGTTGCCGTAGGTATGTGTCGAGGCCTGAGAGTGAAGAAAACATTAAAATGACAGATTTTTGAATGGAGTTTGGTGCAGCAGAACAAGATGCAGAAACAAGAAGAAAATCAAACTTTTTTTCTGTTTTGTGGATCATTTATCGACAAACTGACAATGTTTTTACTGTTTTCTGACGTTTAATGGAACAAATGTTGAATTGTTCATCATTAATAATAAGGATTCATTAACTTGCTTTTATAACAATTAGTTTCACTTTATTTCTTTGATTTGATTTTTAGTGAAATATTTAAATCTTTCTTTTATCTCAGTGTTTGTTCTCAGAATTTCTGCTCTGATGTGAAAGAAAACAAAGTGTGTTTGTTCTCTGATCATTAAACTCTTCTGACGTACATATATCTGTATATATTTATATGTATATGTATATGTATAATCTGTATGTACATACAGCAGTGATACAGACATTCAGAAGCTGTTTTCTTATTGGTTGGCATCACATCATTAAAACTACACTCACCCTTTTTATTCTCAAACCGTTTTCATCGTCACATTATCGTAGAAAAAGTCTTTTATTTTGTAATACAAAACAGGAACTGATGTCACAGGGTGGAGACCAGTTTTGCTCACCCTGTCGCCATGTTGTCCTACAGGTCACCTAACCTCCTGAGAGGTCACCTGACCACTGAGTGGGTCACCTGACCAGCTCAACGCTGCCTGAATCAGAGACGGAAAAACGCTCACTGAGGGAGTCCCTCCTCCGTCCTGATTGGTCTTCGGCCTCGTCATAGGCTCGACTCTTTAGGCGGGTAGTCCACGTTGGTTACCATGGTGACAACCGTGACGATCTCCTCTGGCGCCGTGATGCTCGTCTGCCGCTGCATCTGCACGACGCGCTCTTCCACGCAGCCGGCCGACAGCCGCGCCTCCGCCTCGTGATCCCAGCATTCCTCGATGGTCTCACAGAGGACAGCCAGACCCTGCAGAGGGTGACAAACACACACGACACGGGTCAATAACACACACACACGGTACCGTGTGAGCAGTGCATTATGGGTAAGGTGATCACACTCACAGCATGTTTCTGCCAGCACTCTCTGAGTGTTGGTCTCAGTTTCTTGTGGACGACCACCTCCTGCATGTCCTCCAGAGACGGATGTTGACCCACCTCCTCCTCAAATGGCAGCATGTATTCATCCACTGGGCCTGGATCAGAGACAAGAGGACCATCAGAGCCAAGAGGACCGTCAGAGGCAGAGAGGACCGTCAGAGACAGAGAGGACCGTCAGAGACAGAGAGGACCGTCAGAGACAGAGAGAACCATCAGAGAGGACCGTTAGAGACAGAGAGGACCATCAGAGACAGAGAGGACCGTCAGAGACAGAGAGAACCATCAGAGAGGACCGTCAGAGACAGAGAGGACCGTCAGAGAGGCCGTTAGAGACAAAGAGGACCTTCAGAGACAGAGAGGACCATCAGAGACAGAAGAGGACCATCAGAGACAGAGAGGACCGTCAGAGACAGAGAGGACGTCAGAGACAGAGAGGACCATCAGAGAGAAGAGGACCATTAGAGACAGAGAGGACCGTCAGAGACGAGAGGACCGTCAGAGACAGAGAGGACGTCAGAGAGAGAGAGGACCATCAGAGACAGAGAGGACCATCAGAGACAGAGAGGACCGTCAGAGGACCTCAGAGACAGAGAGGACCGTCAGAGAGAAGAGGACCATTAGAGACGGAGAGGACCGTCAGAGACAGAGAGGACCATCAGAGACAGAGAGGACCGCAGAGAGAAGGGACCATAGAGACGAGAGGACCGTCAGAGACAGAGAGGGACCATCAGAGACAGAGAGAGGGACCGTCAGAGAGAAGAGGACCATTAGAGACAGAGAGGACCATCAGAGACAAGAGGACCATTAGAGACAGAGGGGACCGCAGGAGAAGAGAGAGGACCATCAGAGACAGAGAGGACCGTCAGAGACAGAGAGGACCGTCAGAGACAGAGACGGACCGCAGAGACAAGTGGACCATCAGAGACAGAGAGGACCGTCAGAGACAGAGAGGACCATCAGAGACAGAGAGGACCGCAGAGAGAGAGTAGGACCATCAGAGACAGAGAGGACCATCAGAGACAAGAGGACCATCAGAGACAGAGAGGACCGCAGAGAGAAGAGGACCATCAGAGACAGAGAGGACCATCAGAGACAAGAGGACCATTAGAGACAGAGAGGACCGCCAGAGAGAAGTGGACCTCAGAGACAGAGAGGACCATCAGAGACAGAGAGGACCATCAGAGACAGAGAGGACCGTCAGAGAAGAGGACCGTCAGAGACAGAGAGGACCGTCAGAGAGAAGAGGACCATCAGAGACGAGAGGACCGTCAGAGACAGAGAGGACCATCAGAGACAGAGAGGACCGCCAGAGAGAAGTGGACCATCAGAGACGGAGAGGACCGTCAGAGACAGAGAGGACCATCAGAGACAGAGAGGACCGTCAGAGAGAAGAGGACCATTAGAGACGGAGAGGACCGTCAGAGACAAGAGGACCATTAGAGACAGAGAGGACCGCCAGAGAGAAGTGGACCATCAGAGACAGAGAGGACCGTCAGAGACGGAGAGGACCATCAGAGACAGAGAGGACCGCCAGAGAGAAGTGGACCATCAGAGACAGAGAGGACCGTCAGAGACAAGAGGACCATCAGAGACAGAGAGGACCGCCAGAGAGAAGTGGACCATCAGAGACAGAGAGGACCGTCAGAGACAAGAGGACCATCAGAGACAGAGAGGACCGTCAGAGACAAGAGGACCATCAGAGACAGAGAGGACCGCCAGAGAGAAGTGGACCATCAGAGACAGAGAGGACCATCAGAGACAAGAGGACCATTAGAGACAGAGAGGACCGCCAGAGAGAAGTGGACCATCAGAGACAGAGAGGACCATCAGAGACAGAGAGGACCGTCAGAGACAGAGAGGACCGTCAGAGACAGAGAGGACCATCAGAGAGAAGAGGACCATTAGAGACAGAGAGGACCGTCAGAGACAAGAGGACCATTAGAGACAGAGAGGACCGCCAGAGAGAAGTGGACCATCAGAGACAGATAGGACCATCAGAGACAGAGAGGACCGTCAGAGACAGAGAGGACCATTAGAGACAGAGAGGACCGCCAGAGAGAAGTGGACCATCAGAGACAGATAGGACCGTCAGAGACAGAGAGGACCATCAGAGACAGAGAGGACCATCAGAGACAGAGAGGACCGTCAGAGAGAAGAGGACCATTAGAGACAGAGAGGACCGTCAGAGACAAGAGGACCATTAGAGACAGAGAGGACCGCCAGAGAGAAGTGGACCATCAGAGACAGAGAGGACCGTCAGAGACAGAGAGGACCATCAGAGACAGAGAGGACCGTCAGAGAGAAGTGGACCATCAGAGACAGAGAGGACCGTCAGAGACAGAGAGGACCATCAGAGACAGAGAGGACCGTCAGAGAGAAGAGGACCATTAGAGACAGAGAGGACCATCAGAGACAGAGAGGACCGTTAGGGACAAAGAGGACCATTAGGGACAGAGAGGACCGTCAGAGCCAAGAGGACCATCAGAGACAGAGAGGACCGTCAGAGACAGAGAGAACCATCAGAGAGGACCGTCAAAGACAGAGAGGACCCGTCAGAGACAGAGAGGACCGTTAGAGACAGAGAGGACTGTCAGAGACCAGAGGACCATCAGAGACAGAGAGGACCGTCAGAGACCAGAGGACCGTCAGAGACAGAGAGGACCGTCAGAGACCAGAGGACCGTCAGAGACAGAGAGGACCATTGGAGACAGAGAGGACCGTCACAAACCAGAGGACTGTCAGAGACCAGAGGACCATCAGAGACAGAGAGGACCGTCAGAGACAAAAGGACCGTCAGAGACCAGAGGACCGTCAGAGACCAGAGGACCATCAGAGACAGAGAGGACCATCAGAGACAAGAGGACCGTCAGAGAGAAGAGGACCATCGGAGACAGAGAGGACCATCAGAGACAAGAGGACCGTTAGAGACAAGAGGATCATCAGAGACAGAGAGGGGGGCACAGACTGGTTGCCGTGGTTACTGCCTGCTTGTCTCTTACCGTCAGCAGCTTTGCAGCGTGAGGCAAGCTCCCACAGAACCAGGCCCAGAGCGTACATGTCGATCCTGAGGAAGGCGTCTCTCTGGAAGTTAATGGCCCCCTCCAGGACCTCCGGGGCCATGTACCTCCTGGTCCCCACCTGAGACACACACAAGGACAGTTCACACCTACTTTAAGAGACAATATTTGCATGTATTATTTCTCTTTGTCATCCAGTAAAACAATGTAGAAGAGAAAAAAAAAAACGAAAAAAGTTCGTGTAACAGCCACCGGTGGGGCTCTAATAACACTGAACAGTGTTCACAGCCTGTATTTCTCCACTGCTGCTCATCTTAATGACTGTTTGTTCAAAAAAGCAAAACAGTTAGAACGAGCTGAGGGAGCGTTTGGACCTCTGAGTGTTGATCATGTTTGAACCTGAGAACCACAGAGAAACAGGAAGTGGTCAGGGTCTAAAATTAACTCAGCAGCAGAACGTTAACTGGATGTGTTAAAGCAGCCACTCAACATATCACTGTTGTTCTCAGGTGTCCTCCTCTGACAGATGTCTCAGGTGGACTCACCTGTCCGTGTGTGTCTCCTGGAGATTTTCCCGCCTCAAACCTGAGAGCCAGGCCGAAGTCAGCGATGCAGGCAGTCAGGTTGGACTTTAGCAGAACGTTTTTACTCTTAAAGTCCCTGAAAAAAACACACAGAGTGGCACCTCATCTCTGACAGAACTCCAGCTGTGATCTGTTTACACACCTGTGTGTACCTGTGTGTGTTTACCTGTGTGTTGTGTGTTTACCCGTGTGTACCTATGTGTTGTGTGTGTACATACCTGTGTGCAATGGCAGGTTTGTGTCCATCCTTGTGTCCAGGTATGTCTTCGTGCAGGTAAGCGAGACCTCGAGACATTGACTGAGCGATGAGACAGAGTTCAGACCAGGAGAGGACGTTGGCCTTCAGGTAGTCTGTCAGAGATCCCTGAAAACATGGAACACAGAACATCATGTCACATGACTTCAATACCTGCACGGCCTGTCACGGTCACAGATGTCATCATCATCATCATCTCTGTTTTGATCTGATATTTACATCTTTAAAACTGTTACAAAATTTAAGAAGCAATCAATCATTTTAAAATACTTATAATGTTACTTTATTATATTATTCTTCTTATTATTGTTATTATTATTATTATCATTATATTATTATTATTATGTTTATTATCACATTATTACTATTCAAATGTCATTATCAGGGTATTCTACTTTTCTTTTTTTAGAATGTTTAAGTGTGTCATATTATTATTATTATTTATTATTATTATTATTATTATATTATTAATATTATTATTATCATTATTATTACAGTGTCATTATAGTGTAATAAGGTAAATGGAGCCGACTGAAGTTTGTCATCAGTTTCATATCAAGTGAATTTGAAGGATATATTTTACATTATATTATATTTTGTGAATGTTTGTTGTTGTGTGTTGTGGTCGTTCCTGTGTGCATCCAGCAGGGGGCAGCACCTTGTCATGGTAGGCGGTGATGAGCCACAGCTCCATGTCCATGTTGCTTCCTCTCTTCTCAGCTCCAATGAACTGCAGCAGGTTCTCGTGTCTCATCCCGTTCAGGTTGAAGATCTCGTACTCGTTCTGCCATGCCTGCTTGTCCTGAACACACACACACAAACTGAGATCAACCAATAATGAAAATAATCATTACAGAACAGACTTGAAAATGAGGTCAATGGGTCAATGCCCCCCCCCCCCCCCCACACACACACACACACACACACACCACACCCACCCACACACACACGTATTAAATGTTTTCTCTGTGTGTGTGTGTGGTCAATTGAGGTCAGGGGGAGTTTCGTGGATGCTGATTGGCTGAGGACCTGGTCAGCCTCAGGGAGATTAAAGCTCTGAACTTTAAGGCTGTCCTCAGTGTCCTCGGTGGTTTCTGACCTGCAGGTTAAGGCTCTGACCGGAAGTAATGTTACTCACCAAAATAAAAGCTGAATAATGATCATGTTGCTGAGATGAAACATTAATATTTGTGTGTCAATAAACAGCTGATCACTTTAACACAATCATGTGATAAATATCACGTTTGCCGCAGCACTGCTGCGAGGGCGGGCCGGTTCCACCACGGCAGAGTCTGAGACCCTGCAACGGGCGGTGTGGTGGGACAACTGGGACAACAGACAGGGCGTCTCAGTATCTATTGATCAGCCAGCCAGAGGAGAGTGGAGAGGACGGCACCTGCGGGTCCCCTACCCTACCTCCACACAGGCCCTGGAGGCCACAAACAACCTGATGATGGTGGTGTGTTGGGGAAGTCAACTGTACAGACCTGATGTGGTGTTATTGAGACAGCCAGACAGTACAGGAGACCTGATGGGTGTGTTTGCGACAGCTGAGGGACAATACAGACCTGATGATGGTGTGTTTGGGGACAGTCAGACAGTACAGACCTGATGATGGTGTGTTTGGGGACAGTCAGACAGTACAGACCTGATGATGGTGTGTTTGGGGACAGTCAGACAGTACAGACCTGATGATGGTGTGTTTGGGGACAGTCAGACAGTACAGACCTGATGATGGTGTGTTTGGGGACAGTCGACAGTACAGCTGATGATGGTGTGTTTGGGGACAGTCAGACAGTACAGACCTGTGATGGTGGTGTGTTTGGGGACAGTCAGACAGTACAGACCTGATGATGTGGTGTGTTTGGGGACAGTCAGACAGTACAGACCTGATGATGTGTGTTTGGGGACAGTCAGAGACAGGTTGGTGTGTTTGGGGACAGTCAGACAGTACAGACCTGATGATGGTGGTGTGTTTGGGGACAGTCAGACAGTACAGACCTGATGATGGTGGTGTGTTTGGGGAAGGTCAGACAGTACAGACCTGATGATGGTGTGTTTGGGGACAGTCAGACAGTACAGACCTGATGATGGTGTGTTTGGGGACAGTCAGACAGTACAGACCTGGATGGGAAAGATCTTGACAGCGACGTATTCAGTGAGGAGCTGAGCCTTCCACACACAGCCGAAGCGCCCCCTGGCCTTAACCTCCAGTAACTGCAGTGGCTTCTGGCCCAGGATGGGGGAGGGGGGCAGGGGCCCAGGGTCCTGGGGGAGACACCATGAGACAAACTGAGAGATTGTAGTGGGGGCAGCAGGTACAGAACTCAGTACTTGACTGAATTAAGACAGCGATGTTACAAGGTGGATTTCTGCTCCAAGCACCAGGGCTGAGTCACTGCTAACTGAGCTATCAGCAGTTAGTGGTTCGCTAACTTACTGTAGCAACATGTAAAGCTATCTGTCCATCAGTGTAAATCATCTGACTGCGGTACTCCCCGTCAGCCTCAGTTCTGACGCCCGCTGACAGCAGCTAACAGTCACGGTTAGCTAAAAGACGAGTAAGCTAAAGCTATCTGTCCATCAGGAAACTGTAACTAAATCAGCCAGAGTTGAAGCTGATCAGATCAGAAAACATTTTCTCCATATAATCTGATCCAGTTTCACCCAAATCAAAATTAACCCTGAACACTGACAAATAAATCCACCTCTACTGACTGCAGTTTCAATCAATCATGCACACATTCAATACATGGAGACAACACCAGCGCACGACAACGACATCAACAACCAACACACACAAGAAAAAATAAATAAATAAAAAATAACAAAGAGGCAAGTGCGTTTTCCAAAGAAACGTTAGACTGGACCACGACAAAGATGCAAAATTAAACCCAGAAATAAAATGAAATAAATCCAGATGTGAAGCATTCTTTAACGATAAATCAATAAATCCAGATGTGAAGCATTCTTTAACGATAAATCAATAAATCCAGATGTGAAGCATCATGTGCTTGATAGTTTCTTACCTCGATCATTATATGAAAGGCGTGCTGACAGGCAAGAAGAAGAAGAAGCAGAAATACAAAGAAAGACCTGATCTGAGAGTTCACCTTGGATTCAGACAGTCATTGATCCTCATGCAGATGATTATTGGTCATTGATTGGCTGCAGGTGTATGAATGACCTGCAGCTCCACAGTATCCTATGGCAGGTTCAGTCCTCATCTGTCTGTCCATCTGTCTCGTCTTTCCGATGGTCTTTAAATCAGTCACTCCAGGAAGTTGCAATGGCAACAATTCCAGCAAATTCAACCAATTCCTGCGAATTCTGGGCAAATTTGCAATTTTGTCCAAAATATACAACTTTTTTCACAGATTTCACAGATAATCGTTGCTTCCCGCAAGTTCTACCAGTCACAACAGTACATGTTCATCTCAATTAACTGAGATGTACTATTTTGTTTTATTATTCACAATTTTTTACATTTATACTTGTTTATTTTACTTAAAAGAACTCATTTGTCATTGTTTATCAAGGCTCTGTGCACTTGTACTTTAGAATTTCATGATTTATGTTTTGACTTTTTGTAATTCTGAGAAACACTAAAAAAAGGAACAAATGCATAAAAGATGAATTAAAGAGGACCGAACACGCAGCCCTGTGGAACTCCACACCATCACTTTACTCTGTGTGTGTGTGTGTGTGTGTGTGTGTGTGTGTGTGTGTGTGTGTGTGTGTGTGTGTGTGTGTGTGTGTGTGTCCACCTGTGTGGGCACCAGGACAGGTGGGTAAGCCAGTTTGTGGTGTCTGTACATCCAAAAGGAGAAGAGGACAATGGCAGTGACAGCCATGATGGGAACCAGTGAGTACATCAGAGTGGTCAGCACCGGAGGCTTCAATGTCACTGGTTTGGTCGTCGCTATGGCAACAGATGCAGGGACATAACAGTCAAACAACAACCATGTCTGTATCAGTGAAGACCAGATGATTGGTGAGATGATTGATCAGTCGTTATCAGTACAAATTGTTTTAATATTTTAAAGAATAAAGGGATCAAAGTCATGTCAGAAGAAAGTCTAAATGTATTAAAATTCATAATGTTGAGAACAAGCTCAGACAAAAGTCATTTTCTGAGAAATATAATCACAAAAATACAAGAGTAAGTCTGTAATATATAAACAAGTCAGCTGTCATTTTGACAATAACACCTTCATGTGAAATGGTAAAGTTATGAGAATTTATGCCATTTTAAGACAAAAGTCATATTACAATTCATTTACAATTTCATAAGAAAATCATGTTGTGAGAATAAAGTTATGATCAGTGCATCCAGGAAGCTGCGATGGCAACAATTGTGCAATTTTGTCCACAGCTTTTCTGCAAATTTGTCCAATCATTGTTGCTTCCAACTCAAAGTTTTGTTTTATTATTCATTATTCTTTGCATTTATATTATTATTTTAATAGAGGTACTGAAAAGAACACAACATTTGTCAGTGTTACTGACATTTATCAAATCTCTGTGCTCTTTTATTTTATATTTATATGTTCCCGGGTGCATGTCTTCATTGACAAATAAAGCATATGTGGTTAGTTTTTGTAATCCTGAGCTGTTTTGGTGACAATACTGAGAACATTCAGAACAGACTGTGATCCTGTTCTCCCTGGAACACGCAGCCTTTGATTTGAATGAATTATATTAAAAAAAAAACAAAAAAAAAAACAACTTTCTTGTGTAATTTTTAATTGATCCCACATCACAATTTTAAGTTTTAGGCCACGACAATCACAAAAAAACAGAATAATACTGTATGAAAAGTCAACTTTTATGAAAATATGTGTATTAGGGATTAATATTTTTCCCGAAAATTAGACTTTTTCTATCCTGGAAAAGAAGCCAATTTTCCCGGGAATCCTGGGAAATAAACTTTTTTTAAAAGCTTAACTTCAGCTAGGCCCTGGTCATTTCAAACAACATTAAGGGCCGCTGTTTTATACTGATCTAAAGCGCAAGGGGAAAGCGTGAGGCGCAATGGATTTAATTTATTCAAGGTGTGTCAAAATCCACCTTTGCCGTGTTGTGGCAGGGTAACCAGCGCACAGTGGGATACACCCATCAGATGTGCCAATGTGCCCTCAATAATTCACCGGCAAGTTTAGGCCGAACATGCAATAAACCAATCAGAAAGTCAGCTCTCATCACTTTAAGAAGCAGGTGTGCCAGCATGACAGTGAATTTACCAGGAGGAAACAAAGAGAAAAGATTTTCAAGAGAGGGGACCGACCTCTTGGTTCGAGAAGTGAAAACGCGAGAATGCACAATCATGACAACAATTGGCTCAGCCGATTGAGGAGCAGTTACATAGCAGTTTGTGCTCCTCCTGATTCTCCTCTTCCTCCTCATCCTCATATCCAGCTCGTATCCTCACTGCTCTGTCCCGCCAACACTAATGTGGGTGTAGGTAACGGAATCAGGAAGTGTTTCTGAAGTTTGAAGTGCGCTAAATTACGCACGGGTATATCCAACCAGCTCTGACAGAAGCACACAGACCCTTTTCTCCTCGGGTCGGGCCAGTCTCATGCGGTCAGATATAACATGTTATTCATTTTGTATGTTATGAATCATAATTGTTTAATCTTTGTTCTTCTGGATCCCAATAAGCACGCAGACGCGAACACGACAACTGTTCCAGCTGTCATACTGGCTGATCTATTAAAGACGATCTGACAGTTGTGATCCCGTCCTGTGCACATTTGAGGTCTGTTGAGATTTATTGGGCTTTACAGTTATAATAATAATTCCTTTTTCCTTAATACTGAGATTAACTTTAAAGACACACGCACGCACGGCTGTTAAACATATATGAAGGTGTTCTGCGACTGTGACGTGTGTGCACCTCAGCTATGTGCGAGACACACACGTGCACACCGTTAACTTCAATATTTACTCTTTAATGCTGATAAAAAATATGTTCAAATATGTTCACACTCCTGTATTCTGTGGCTGCTCCGCTGGCGCGAGCCGAGGCTTCCAGAGTGAGCCTCGCGTAATAGTAAAGCATTAAATAGTAGGCTAGTAAAATCAATGATCACTCAAAGTTAACAGAACATTTCTATATTTTTACTTAAGCATTTGTGCATTAGAATATGCACAATCCCACAAGGTCAGACTCTGAGCATGCATGTGCTTTTTAATTGTAGTGCTTTGTGTTAATTAATAGGCTGTGTTGTGTTTTACTGGTGCACACCCACACACACGCAACGCACACGCACCAGCGTCTAGCTGCATGTTTTATGACAGTAAACTGTCGCCCTACATTTTTCTGAATATATTTTAATATGTTCTGTGTTTAAAAAAAGATAAATAAATAAAACATTTTTTCCCCGTTTCCCATTATTGTATTTCTGGGAAACGGGAAGTGGTCTTGATTACATTTCCCGGGAATCCCGTCTCCCAGGATTAAACCCTAGTGTGTATGTGTACAGGTGTGCATTGCAGTGAAACAGGTATGCATGTGAACAGGTGTGCATGTGTACAGGTGTGCATGTGTACAGGTGTGCATGTGTACAGGTGTGCATGTGTACAGGTGTGTTTGCATCTTACTTTGTGGTGGCGGCTGGTAGCTGTCTGGACGGTAGAAGAACTTGTCATTACACAAACTTCCTTCACAGCAGCAGAAGAAGACTTCAGGAGCATCTTTCTTCTCCACACACTCACTCCTGTCAGGAGAGGAGGAGGAGGAGGAGAGGAGGAGGGGGAGGAGGAGCAGGAGGAGGAGGAGGAAGAGGAGGAGGAGAGGAGCAGGAGGAGGTGGAGGAGGAGCAGGAGGAGGAGAATAGGAGCAGGAGGAGGTGGAGGAGGAGGAGGAGCAGGAGGTGGAGCAGAAGGAGGAGGAAGAGGTGGAGGAGGAAGAAGAGAGGAGGAGGAGGAGGAGGAGGAGGAGGAGGAGGAGCAGGAGGAGGAGGACGACGACGAGAACGAGGAGGAGGAGGAGCAGGAGGAGGAGGAGGAAGAAGAAGATGGATCAGACTTTCTGTTTCAGTGTTGAGACCGAACCAGTGTTAGTGACTGTTTGAAATATACATCTAGTGTGTCTAATAAAGACTTTTTTAAGTACACACAACTTGGAACTTTTAATCTACATTCATTTGGAAAACACAGCAATTTAGAAATAAAGACGAAGCTGAAATATGAGAATTTTTTTTGTGTCTTGTGACTCAAAATGATGAATCAATTAACTAATTAATCCTGTCAAAATCTTGTCCATTGAAAAATAGGTCAACACGTAAAAAGTGGAGTGCACTGCGTATCCACTGTTTTCACGTTTGGACCTATTTTTCAACTATTGATCAACCTGGCAATAATTTTTCTACTAATCAATTTGTTGTTTGATCCATAGAATGTGAGAACATGTTGATCAAAGTCCAAGATGACGTCCTCAAATGTCCTGTTTTGTCCACAACTCAAAGACATTCAGTTTACTGTCAGAGAGGAGTAAAGAAACCAGAAAATATTCACATTGAAGAAGCTGAAATCAGAGAATTTAGACTTTTGTTTTCTTTGAAAATTAATCAAAATGATAAACTGATTATGAAAACAGTTGGCGTTCAATTTAATAATCGATTAATTGTTGCAGCTTGAGTCAAGACAACATAAGGGGGGTAGACTTTAAATAAAAAGGCTGCAGACCATTGAATTACCAGTTATGTTTCATTTTGTATTTCAGGGAAACTGGAGCAAGAGACTGAAGATTGTTCCCCTTTTCTGTTAATTCAATCAAAAACAGATTCTGAATCAAATCAGACAAAAAGATTCGGATCTCTATATGTAACGCGCGCATCATGTTTACTTCTAAACTCAACTACTTGTGGAGTTCTGCTGAGGACGGCTGAGTGTGAGCAGCTGCAGATAAATACAATCCAACCTGCACCGCGGGGCTTCAAAGTTTACAATTTTGATGCTTTGAGAATCGTTTATTGTTTAATCGTCGAATCGTAGCCCTCTGAATCATGAGTTACCCAGAGATTCACACCGCTATTTTAAAAGCATCGTGTGTCCAAAGAAAAGAAGAAAGAGACTGCTCTGTGTACTTTTCATTTTTTGTGGTGTTGTCACAATGAAGGAAGTGGACAATGATGCCACTGAGGACAACACTATCAGAACCAGTCGAACGTGAAGGTCTGAGTTGATCAGACGGGAACACACAGATGTTGAGTTTGTGTGTCTGTGTGTTGGTGTTAGTCGTGTTTTCTATCATCTCCTGTTCTGTCTTTGACTCACGTTTTATTTTGTCATTAAGATTGTGCGTCTTTGTTTTGTTATTGTGGAAAGTGTTTACTGTATACAGTGAGAAATCTTATAACTAAATAAATAAACAAATAACAAATAAAATGAAAGACGAGTTTTGTTTAGTTTCTGTCCAGTTTGAATGAAGTGTGTTTTACGATGATGTCTGGTGTTTCTGATTCGTTAAACAAAAAGCTCTTCAACTCTCATGATCAAGAACATGAGAACATATTGACCAGGTCATCCTTTGATAAACTGATACTTGAGGTATTGATTATGTTTGTGTTGATCAGCTCCTCTGTGCTGAACACGTTTCATTCAAACACATCAGAGCCAAAGAGAAACCAGTTCAACAACATGTAGAGACACGACAGAGGACAAGAAGCGCTCAGAGAGACAAAGACAGGATGGTCGTCAGGTAAAAACATGTCGACTCCACAGAGAACAGACTCAGGTGAGACTTCAGGCAGGTAAACTGAAGACTCACCTGAGAGTTCAGGACGGCTAAACAACATACACACTCTGAAAGTCAAGTTTTTTAACTGAAGATGTTGAAACATGTCAGGACGTCCAACCTGAGACACAAGAATCCACCTGTCCTGAGGGGATGCAGAGGCTCCACCTCCTGTCTTTAAATCACCTGAAATCAAAAAACGTCAACCTCAGCCTCTCCCTTTTACACTCGGACCTCTTTTCCTGTTGAGCTCGTATTAAGCTGTAATTGATGTTGTCATCATCAGGCTCTGTGCGTCTGTGTTCCCGCCTGTTTGTTGTGACCACGTGGACCTTTTTCTACTACACGCACCGATCTACTGTGCATGTGTGGAGCACTTCATCTAAACAGACTCCAGAAAGTCCACAGCTGTCAACAGCCGTCCACGTACACGTCTATTCAGGACTATTATAGCGGCCTTGCACTTCAGTCTCTTCTTCCTGTTATGCTTCAGCCTCTTCCTCCTTTTTTTCCTCTCCTGAAGAAAACTTGAAAACATGATTCTCTCTTTCCTGTCTTTTCTCTGTGGATTAATTGAAGTTTTTTGTGGATGGACATCGGAGATAACGATGTCCTCAGACAGTGTCAGTCACACACAGTCTTCTGTTGTCGATACAACAGGCTGCAGAGATACTGAAGAGGCAGATGGTTGAAGTCTCACAGTAACTTCACGCAACTCTGAACAAAAACTGTTTAAATGAGCTTTAAAGGACAGAGCATGTGACGGCTTCACAATAACTTATCAGTCCAGCTATTCAGATTCTGATCCCCTTCTTTTACCTGTCGGAACAGTGACCTCTCATAACAGTGACCTGTCGTAACAGTGACCTGTCATAAACCTGTCGTAAACAGTGACCTGGCTCAACAGAGACCTGTCATAAACCTGTCGTAAACAGTGACCTGACTCAACAGAGACCTGTTATAAACATGTCGTAACAGAGACCTGTCCTAACAAAGACCTGTCATAAACCTGTCGTAAACAGTGCCTCTCATAACAGTGACCTGTTGTAACAGTGACCTGTCAAAGTTACCCATTATAAACCTATTATAACTTTTACCTGTCCTAACAGTTACTTGTCATAAACCTGTCGTGACAGTTACCTGTTGTAACAGTTACCTGTCATACACCTGTCGTAACAGTTACCTGTCGTAACAGTTGACGTCGTCCAGCCAGCAGCCCTGTTTGACCACTTGGACGACTCCGGAGACATTCTTCCAGGTGGCGAAGCAGTGAAGTCTCTTATCTTTCTCTCCGGAGCAGGTGACCACCCCGCTGAGGTTCCCCCGGCTCTCCAACACCGATGAGGACAATGATGTCGGGCTGTAGTTGTAGTGGACGCACTTTTGAGTGTCTGAGCGGCCCAGGATCGCACCTGAGGACGAGACAAAAGGACACATTAAACATAGTTTCTGTAGGATAATCACACCTACTCACAGCTACAAGTTGCTCTACAGGAGAACATCATCTATCTGCTCCGTTATGGTGATAAACAATGAAGCTAAACAATGTCTGGGTTTAAACCTGAAGCTAGCGGAGCAGGATATGCTAACAATAACGTTAGCTTTGTGCCTACGGAGTTAGCTCCGCTGAGATTGTCTCTCTGTCAGAAACTTTGTGATCAGATTTCAACTGTAGCGTGTTTTTAGAGACTTTGTAAAATAAATCAATGTCTTCTGTAATTATTTATCTATGTTTACATCTTGAAAACAGTTGTTGTTCAAAACAATACTTGTGATGATGGTGATAATGAGCTAAACCCTGCGGTGTCGTGGTTTTTACCCCAGCTTCTCCACACTGATCTGCCTCCACAGGAACAGTTGTACCGATACAAGTGTTGAATTTCAGCAGCTTTAAAGAGTCGCACTTGTTCAGAGTGGTATAATGTGTGTGTGGTTTGGATGTGTAGATGTAGACTGTGTGTTCTCTGTGTTCTCTGGCAGAGGAACCCGTTCACTGTGTCTCTATGCAGGAACCAAAATTAGCAGCAGACAAATGCTGCTAAAATCTGAAGTCGATGGTGGATCGGTTCCACTCACCAGGCCAAAAAAACATAGAACACAAGAAGTATGAAAAAAAAAACATGTACAAATATGTACATTCTACGACAAGATATAAAATAACAATAAGAATAATAACTATATATAATAAGAAGTGTGTAAAGGTGCATGTGCCTTATCTACAACACAGAACTGCAATACAAAAACATAAACTTATAACACGTAGAAAATATAAGATGAATAGGAATATGATGATGATGTAAGAATTATGTACAAAAATGTGCATCAAGCTATAATCATGTATAACAGTGTAATAACAGTTTTGTTTGCATTGCTTTTGTAGATTCAAGTCTGGATGGATGGATGGATGGTTGGATGGATGGATGAATGGATGGATTGATGGTTGGATGGATGGATGTATGAACAGATAGATGTTGGATGGATGGATGGATGGATGATGGATGGATGGATGGATGGATGGACGGATGAACGGATGGATGGATGGATGGATGGATGGATGGATGGATGTTTGGATGGATGAATGGTTGGTTGGATGGATGGATGTTGTATGGATGAATGGTTGGATGGATGGATGAACAGATGGATGGATGGATGAACAAATGGATGGATGGATGGATGTTTGTATGGATGAACAGCTGGATGGATGAACAGATGGATGGATGAATGGTTGGATGGATCAATGGATGGATCAATGGATGAATAGATGGATGTATGGATGGATGAACAGATGGATGGTTGGATGGTTGGATGGATGGATGGATTGATGGTTGTATGGATGGATGTTTGGATGGATGGATGAATGGTTGGTTGGTTGGTTGGTTGGTTGGTTGGATGGATGGATGGATGGATGGATGGATGGATGGATGGATGGATGGATGGATGGTTGGTTGGTTGGTTGGTTGGTTGGTTGGTTGGTTGGTTGGTTGGATGGATGGATGGATGTTTGGATGGATGAATGGTTGGTTGGTTGGATGGATGGATGTTGTATGGATGAATGGTTGGATGGATGAACAGATGGATGGATGAATGGTTGGATGGATGGATGGATGAATGGATGGATGGATGGATGGATGTTTGTATGGATGAACAGCTGGATGGATGAACAGATGGATGGATGAATGGTTGGATCGATGGATGAACAGATGGATGTATGGATGGATGAACAGATGGATGGTTGGATGGATGGATGGATGGATGGATGGATGGATGGATGGATTGATGGTTGTATGTATGTATGTATGTTTGGATGGATGAATGGTTGGATGGATGGATGAACGGTTGGATGGACAGATAGATGATGTTAGAGAGGTGTAATCTGCAGCAGAATCTGAGGTGGGGTAAACACCTGATCTGATCTAAGGTGTGCAGTCGTACATCATCTGACAGTTAACATCAACATACGCAGCATGATGTCATTGATGATGGAGTATATAAAGTGCTCATCAGCTGGTCAATGGGATTATTGATCAGATTATCTGTATTATTATGATGTGACATCATGTGTAGCTGAGGCGTCCTGCAGGCTGACGGGGATCGGAGCAGATGAACTGAGCTGTTTGTTGTGGAAACATGTGAGTGTGCTCAGAACAGGAGGTCAGCAGGAGGTGATGGAGGTGTCGAGACCAGACAGGTGGAGACCCATGATCAAAGTTACAGGTGTCCACATTCAGGGTGTCTCTAAAGACTAAAGATGTCCCAGTCGATTAGAATCTCAGTCGAACTTGTTCTCATTTATTTGTTACCCCGTTATATTTTAGTTGTGGAGGACTGTTGCAGTACAGACGTTTTCTTTTGTAACAATGAAGCCTGCATCATTTGGTAAAAAAGTCATATAGTGATTATTTTGAAATTGTAATATGTGATATGATTCGTGGAAATGATGAGTTATGTATCATAATTTATTATTGAGGTCTGAACCAAATGAACATGTTTTCTTTCATCTGGAGAACAAAGAGTTTTAGGTCAGAACATCTCTGCAGCTCTACAGAACCTCAGTATAACCTCAATTTTCTCATATGTTTTACTTTGTTTGAACACTGTGATTTGGTTCTGGTTCTGTGACTTGGATATGACACCTGACCATATTTGGCCTGTTTTCACATGTTTGGACCTATTTTTGACAAAAGACAAGATTTTGACAGGTTTGATTAATCGATTTATCATTTTGAGTCATTTTTTAAATTTAAAAAAGTCTAAATTCTCTGATTTCAGCTTCTCAAATGTGAAGTTTTTTTTGCCTTCTTTACTCCTCAATTATTTTTACTGATATTGCAGTTACAATAAGATTTGCAATATTACAGGTAATGGTCATTTTTACATCATTGTTTTTATTTTGATTGAAAAACATGTTAAACTGATGATAATTAATGATTTATTAAGTCTGTAGAATCTGATGTTTGGGACAGGACCTTTCTGTCTCACCACATTCAGTCATTTAAATGTTTAAAAGACACATTTTGACTTTAACAAATACTGCACCTCCTGAGATTTGAAAATTGCAGAAAGCCAGATTGCAATTTCGATAAAAATTTCAAGTCATTGTGCAGCTAGTTCCAGTTATGGCAGCAAGAACGTAGTTCCTACAATGAGTTGTTTGGTCCATAAAAAGTCTGAAAATGTTGAAAAATATTGATCAGTGCACACATGTACATCAGCACCCTCCACATGTTTGCACCTATTTCTGGACCAATTGTTCAAATCTCTCCCGTAACAATTATTTTCTTTATTGATTGATCTGTCTATCATTTTTCTCCACTAATCAATTAGTTGTTTGGTTCACAAAATGTCAGAAAATAATGATTGAAGTCCAAGATGACGTCCTCTAATGTCTTGTTTTGTCCTCAACTCAAAGATATTCAGTTTACTGTCAGAGAGGAGTAAAGAAACCAGAAAATATTCATATTTAAATCTCTCTAAATTTGGACTTTTTTCTTAAAAAATGACTCAAACTAATTAATCAATTATAAAAATGAATCACTGCAGCTCAATATAAAACTGTGGATTATCTTGAGTAACCGGGTCAGTATTTCTATAAAGAGACGTTACTGCTGAGTTTTCCCAGTCATCTAGTTCCATTATATTGTAGAGAAGTGAGACGTCTCTAAAACTCTGCAGCTCAAACCAAAACTACCAGGATGGACAAACGGCACCACAGGGAGGAAGAGGAATATGTTGCTTTGATTTTAGGGTGAACTGTCCCTTTAAATACTTCATCTTTATACCAAACCATTAATCAAAGTCAGACAAAATCAAACATCAAAATATTTTGACCAAATACCTCAAAATCAATATCGAGACAATATTGTAGGGACGAGTACCAGTGCTTTCACAGAGAGACTTCTGATCAATAATCATTAGTAATGTGGATTTAATTATTAAGTGGGTAAAGACAACTAATAGAACAGCTGGAACAGGAAATGACATCACTTTACTGTAATGCTGCCTTAAAAAAAAAAAAAAACAGAAATCATTGATGACATCATCACCATAGAACCATATCCAACATGACATCATATACAAACACTGACCTGCTGTACTGTCAATACTATCAATATTAATGATGTAAACATACCAAGAACTCTCTGTACGATTAAAAAAATATCCACAATATGATCATGTCACATATCACAATGTTA
This sequence comes from Lutjanus argentimaculatus, assembly GCA_034769285.1. Classification (NCBI taxonomy): domain Eukaryota; kingdom Metazoa; phylum Chordata; class Actinopteri; order Lutjaniformes; family Lutjanidae; genus Lutjanus; species Lutjanus argentimaculatus. The sequence goes on from JAWZSL010000129.1 coordinate 86,288, forward strand.
AAAAACCATGAAATAAAGGTTTAGTTTTTCCTTCTAAACTTCTTTAATTAAATAAAATAAAATAAAACAAGTATCAATCATGATCTCAACATGTCAGTGTTTGAAAAATAACAACACTGCTGCAGTCAGTCATTTTATAAATTATTAAATAAAATAATCAAAACACTAATATCACTGTAGATATTCTGATATTTGATTTATTGTTACATCACTAATTTGTACTGAACAGATCCATCGGTACAAATTTCAGCTGAAGTTACTGCTGAATGATGAAAATATCTGTTTGAAATAAATCTAAACTTGACTGTTTCTGTAGTTTGTACCAAACATGTTTCCTTCTGTCAGGAGGAAATTAATATTCTTCATTTATTGTTTTGTTGTTTTGTTGTTGTTGTTGGAGCAGGTACAACTCTGGCTGATATTCACAGGTGGATCAACATCTGCAGGTATTATCTGATCAATATCAGCTATATTAATATCTGATTGACAGATTTATGAGACTTTGAATTTGAATTCTTTCACTAAATGTTCCAGGAAAGTCAAAGTATTTCAATGAAAAACTAACTGAACGTTTTTGTTTGTGTTGTGATGGTGATGTCAATTAGATCTGAAATATTGATAATATTCAGATTAAATCATCAATCGACCTTCAGCTGTGTATATACTACAGCATCTGTTTCAAATACAAACAAGTGAAATTATTGATTATCTTATCAGTACTGGCCATGAGATGCAGGCAATTATCGGTTATTACTATCAGATGAAAAAATTACACATTGTGCATCCCTATGTATAATTAATCATATATAATAATAAGTATTATATAATATAATGTATGTACATTTTTATTTTATCAGAAAACTGCAGCTCCATTTTCTAAATTACTCAATCTTAACCCATTCAGTTGAAAAACAAGTTTTCACATGTTTGGACCTATTTTTCAACTAGTGATCAAACTGGCAATAAATTTTTCCACTAATCAATTGACTGTTTAGTTCATAAAATGTCAGAAAATGTTGATCAAAGTCCAAGAAGATGTCCTCAAATGTCCTGTTTTGTCCACAACTCAAAGATATTCAGTTTACTGTCAGAGAGGAGTAAAGAAACCAGAAAATATTCACATTTAAGAAGCTGAAATCAGAGAATTTGGACTTTTTTAATTAAAAAAATTTCTCAAAACAATAATCGATTAATCTTGCACCTCTAATTTTATTACTGATTAATCTGCTGGTTATTTGTTTGATTATTAGTTTGTGTTTCAGTAAAGATGAGGTGTTCAGACCTGCAAAGGGACTGAGATCAGTTCAGAGAGTTCTTATAGTTCTACTGAAGTACATGTGTAGGAGGTGTGTGTACATTGTGTGTACAGTGTGTGTGGTGCAGGTGGACTCACCTGAGGAGCAGGAGATGAGGAACACACTGAAGGCCAGTTTGGTGGCTGATCCCATGATGATCCAGAAGCCTGACTGTCACTTATAATCCAGGACCGGGACCAGACTAGATCTGCTTCTGATGGGGGACACCGAGGACCTGCAACATGTCCCGATCCGAACACCTGCCAGTCCTGGAGAGAGACCCGGTAATGTTCCGGTCCAGACCCCCTCACTCTGTCCTGCAGAGACACCCGGTAATGAGGGACCAGGCCCGTGTCGGTGATCCCCAGCGGGTCACAGAGAGCTGAGCAGGCCGAGTATCGGTGCTCCTCAGCGGGTCACAGAGAGCTGAGCAGGCCGCGTTGACGCTACAGTCTTCTCCTCTGCAATAACATTGGTCACAGAGAGCTGAGCAGGCCGAGCATCGGTGCTCCTCAGCGGGTCACAGAGAGCTGAGCAGGCCGAGTATCGGTGCTCCTCAGCGGGTCACAGAGAGCTGAGCAGGCCGAGTATCGGTGCTCCTCAGCGGGCCCACAGAGAGCTGAGCAGGCCGAGTATCGGTGCTCCTCAGCGGGTCACAGAGAGCTGAGCAGGCCGAGTATCGGTGCTCCTCAGCGGGTCACAGAGAGCTGAGCAGGCCGCTGTTTGACTGTGAAACTAACATCAGATCTTCTTCTTCTTCTTCTGAGGAATCGAACTAAACATTTTCACAGTTAGCGGCGCGTCAAACTGGACATTTAGATCGGTTCCACTGGTTCAGTTAGTGTCCATCAGTCTTCCAACATCAGCGGAGTCCCCGAGCGGAGCTGCAGCCTCAGTCCTCCTCTGTCGCTCTCAGCTCCGTCACAGGGCAGCTACTTGTTCCGGTTAGCCATTAGCTTTTTAGCTTAGCAGCTGGTTTGATGGAGCAGGCTCCTGACAGGAGGAGAACCGCAAACAGAACAGAAGAGAGGAGAACAGAATAGGAACGGGTGGGTTTTCTTCAGTGCTGGGGGGAGAACCCGTCGTGTGAACGACCCCGGACTACTGTAAAAACACAGCCGAGCTTCGAGCCTCCTCTCCGGGTCGGCGTCTCCGTCTCCCTCCGTCTTCTCCTCCTCTCAGATCCAAGATGGCCGCCGTCCCATTCTGTTTGTTTTCCACCTTCTTCCACAGTCCTCCGCCACAGGGCTCAGGATCACGTGACTGACAGCAGCAACGGCTAATGGGATGTGTAGAAAGAGATCAGCCCGTGTTCCACCACCAATCTCGTGCGGCGTGGTGACGTAGGACGTCAGGAATGAGGGAGAAGTCCCGCCTCCTGTCAGAGAGAGTGGCGGGGTGTCAGAGCTGCTTCTCCGGCTCTGTTCACACCACAGACACGGGAGAAGTATGGCACGACGTTAGAGACAGTGAACTACCGTCTGACATGTCCAGAGACAAGTCAGAGGATTATTTTAAAAAATGAAGTCACAATAAAACAGTTTGTTTTGAGTGTAAAATACCATACTAAAGAGCAGTGTTGGGCACGTTACTTTTAAAAAGTAATTAGTTATAGTTAGCCTACTAGTTACTTCTCCCAAAAAGTAACTGAGTTAGTAACTGAATTACTTCACTATAAAAGTAATTAGTTACCAGGGAAAGTAACTATTGCGTTACTTTTAAAAAAAAGTTTAAATATGTCTAAGAATTTTGATTTTTTCTAAGCAGGGTTCACAAGCCAGTTGCATAGAGTAGAACTGCATAGACAGGTACTTGCACAGAACTTTTAATATTTATTGATTAGAGCGAGAGGGACCTGGCTGCAGACCTCCAACTAGGGTTAGAGGCCTGGTTCCCAGGATCCCGGGAGCGATATTACGAATCCTACTATGGCCACGCCAAGACCCGCCTTACTCTGCCTCTGATTGGCTGAGCTCTGCAAGCCTCTAGCCGAACACGTGATTTGATTTGTAAAAAATGAACAGTAGAACCTGAATCAAACAGACTGAATTGAACAGATTTGTAAAAATGAACAGTAGATTTAGAAAATTATTAATAATGGTTAAAATATATATACAAGGACAGTGTCCAGCCAAGGGAGGAGGCTCAGTGTGGTACTTAACTAGTGTCCAGTAACTAGTGATTTTTGGCTGAGGGGGGTATTTTCCTGCACACAGAAAGACAGGCTGTGGGGTACAGCTTTTGCCCTCCTGGTGTAAGGATGATCCCTTCTGGAACTTTTGGGGGGTCTACCGGCGCCAAGGGCTCTTCTTCCCCCCAAAACTGCCTTTCTCCTCGACACTGCAGTTGGTTGCACACCAATTGCAGTAGCGAACTGTCAAAGCGGCAAGAGAAAGAACTGTTAAACTTCTAGAGGTGACAAGCCAATCAGAGGCAGAGTAGGGCGGGTCTTGGCGTGGCCATAGTAGGATTCGTAAAATCGCATCCCGGGATGTGCACGTGTGATTTCTCGCCCGGGAAATGCCAGCGGACCCGTCCTCCCGAAGGTTGATTTTTTTTTTTTTTTTTTTGCTAAATATTACACGGGAATGAGATAAAAAAAATAAAATAAAATAAAGATGCAAAATCTGTGTAAAATGTCTCATTTTTTCTCTAATATATGTTGTTACTTGTTGAATACATTTTACGTATAGGCCTATATTTCCGCGTATATAGAAAAAAATATTTTAATATAGTAGTCCGGCAAGCGGAGGCATTTTGCACTAGTTAACCAACACGAGCAGCTATTACATTAACGTTAGCCCACTCTGCGACCATGGCGTCAGTTGTTTAACCCTCTGGAATCAACGGCATTGCCCGCGATGCCTGAGGATATCTTTTACTTAATCGCGCATATTTCTGGAATGCTGATGGATAGAAACTTACTTTTTTCTTTGTCGAAAAGGGGACATCTCGACCTTTCAAACGGCACCTCCGCTGTCTGTGTTATGCTTCCTCGATTTTCAGTGTCCAATAGGAAAACCGTGCGCCGTCACATGGTGTGCCAGTGTCCAATAGGAGACACGTGTGCTGCACAAAGATCCTCTATTCACGGTAAGATGGCTCCTCCGTTGACTTCTATGATCGCTACAGCAGCTGAATCGCAGCCGTGAATGTAATAATTGCTTACGTAAAAGACCATTTAAACGACCATTTAAATGTCCATTTACACATTTGGATAGTACGTCATACCACGGTTATATCGTTGCTATTTTCCTTGTAAATGTTTTATTTGACTTCGTAAACAATGGTTTATATGATAAATTATCATTATTCAGTTGAAATTACTTATCTACATACCATAAATGCATTTTATTAAGGACTTCCGGTTTCACGGGAATTCCCGGGAATCCCGGGAAATGTATCAAAAATTCCCAGGATTTAAAATGGGCTAAATTCGGGAAAAAATCTGAAACACTACCTCCAACCTCCATGGTTGACAGGAAACACGTCACCTCCACAGCAGAAGATGTTTTTATTTTTGTTTTTTCCCGTGTGAGGGCCGCATTCTGCCTAATCACTATTTCATTCTTAAAATTGGCACATAACAAAATTAGCACACGGATTTAAAAAAAATATAAACAAAGTTTATTCATGAAATATTTATATAAAGGCTTCATACAATAATTTACATTAAGGATATGAAGTTAATTCAGTAAGTCTTTAAAATGTCACCTATTCTTTTAAATGCTGCAAAGTTTACATACAATTACACAAAATGTACTTAAATATGAAGAATACACTAATAAAAGTAAAAAAATAGGGTGTAGAGAGGCGAATGCACAGCGCCTGTCAGCGTCCTGTCTGCTTAGTGGATTTTGTTGCTCACAAACTGAGAGTCACAAATCCCGTCGCCCAGTCTGAAGGTTGACGTTTTGTCATTCATTGTGTTGACTCGTCAGATCGTGGTGTGTTTTTAATGGACTGTTACAGAACACAGAGTTATTAACAGACCAGTGAGATCGTTCACGGGTCTGGGGTTACCTTCAAGACTCGATCATCAGTCTCTCCCTCCTCTGTTTGTCTCGTTTCATTTACATTCATGAATAAAAATAACAGTGAATTGTAGTGATGTGTCTTAATGATGGAAGTGGGACGGGACGAAGGTGCAGTTTAAAAGATTGTGTGAAGCATTTAGCCTTTTAATGTCAATGTCAATGTCAATGTCAAGTTTATTTATATAGCACATTTAAATGCCCAAGGGCAACCAAAGTGCTTTACAAGTTAAAATCATCAGCACCAATAACAATACAAGCAGAAACAGTACAAAGAAAAACAAAACAATACACAACAACACAACAACAGGTGGCTCAACTCAGCCAAAGGCCAGGGTAAATAGATGAGTTTTAAGACGTGTTTTAAACATAGAGAGGGTCGTCGCAGACCGCACAGACAGAGGCAAAGCATTCCAAAGTGTGGGAGCCGCCACTGCAAAGGCTCGATCTCCTCTAGATTTTAAGATGGATCGAGGAATGGATAATGAATAAAATTTGTGGATATATGCTTTTTTTTATTCGTGTGCAAACTGCAAACTTTAAGAACCAAACCGTGAAATCATAATGTGGCCTTCATATGAGATAAAACACGACAAGAAGAACATTTTCTGCTGTGGACGTGACATGTTTCCTGTAAACCGTGGAGGCTGGAGGTCTGCAGCCAGGTACTCTTGGATTAGAGTTGCTTACAGCGGACGTGGACAAACACTTCGCTCCGGGACATAATGTACACTTCACATGTACGTTCTTGCCTTTTACCTCAAGGAGAATAAAGTAGTGTCTGTACTTCCACTTTGAAAACGCCAACTTTCCCTCCAGACTCGCCATTGCTGCAGTTTACCTCTGCTAGTTTGTGTGTGGGGGGCTGCTGTGTGTGTGTGTGGTTTGTGTGTAAACTGAACACTGCCTCTGATTGGCTTACCATGAAAGCTTACTCTACCTTAGCCAATCATCATCACTTATGCGGTTGTCCCGCCCCTCCCTCCTCCCTCACCAAAGAAAAAAATAAACAGCTGTGCAGCTCCTGTGGCTGAGAGCCAAGTCGGATAACAAGCGCCCCATTTAATTGTCGGTAACGGTAACGGCGTTGTAACGATGGAAATAGTAATTAGTTAGATTACCCGTTACTGAAAAAAATAACGCCGTTAGTAACGCCGTTTATTTTAACGCCATTATTCCCATCACTGCTAAAGAGTTACTGCACACTTTACTGCACAGCTGTCAACTTTAAACCAGTCATTCCCAAACACTGGGTCATGACCCTCAGGTGAATCACAGGACCTTTTATGTGGGTCACAAAATAACTGAAAAATTATGGAAGAAATATTGTAAATATAAGAGTTATATCTGTAGTTCATCCTTAATAAAATCTTTAAAATGTGTGTATATACTATATATATATGTACTTATTTTGTCTCATTTTATGAACGAGGCAAAAATGTCCTATATTGGTTTCCTGATGTGAGGAAATAAAAACCTGCCCGCTAACACTAGAGCTGCAACAACTGTTCAATTGTTCATTGAGTATCAAATTATTCGCCAATTATTTTGACAATCGAATGATCAGTTTGAATAGCCTACATCTTTAAGAAAAAGAAAGTCTAAAGTCTCTGATTTCAGCTTCTTAAATGTGAATATTTTCTGGTTTCTTTACTCCTCTCTGACAGTAAACTGAATGTCTTTGAGTTGTGGACAAAACAAGACATTTGAGGACGTCATCTTGGACTTTGATCAACATTTTATGGACCAAACAACTGATTAATTAGTGGACAAAATAAGTGACTAATTAATCGATGATGAAAATACTCATTAGTTGCATCCATAAAACTAAACTAACTATATCAGATTACATTTTAAAGTAACCCTCCCTACACTGCATATGTGCATATATATATATATATATATATAAAAAAAAAATCCCCTTCTCGCCCCCACCTGGGGCGGTATTGTGCCTCCTTGAAGCTCGGGTCCTCTACCAGAGGCCTGGGAGCTTGAGGGTTCTGCGCAGGATCTTAGCTGTTCCCAGGAGTGCGCTCTTCTGGACAGAGAAGTCAGATGTTCTTCCTGGTATCTGCTGGAGCCATTCTCCCAGCTTTGGGGTTACTGCTCCGAGTGCCCCGATCACTACTAGGACCACTTTTGCCTTTACACCCCACATCTTCTCCAACTCCTCCTTGAGACCCTGGTATTTCTCCAGCTTCTCGTGCTCTTTCTTCCTGATGTTGCTGTCACTTGGGATCGCTACATCCACCACTGTGACTGTCTTCTGTTCTTTGTCTACCACCACTATGTCCGGTTGGTTTGCCATCACCAGCTTATCTGTCTGGAACTGGAAGTCCCACAGGATCTTGGCTCGGTCATTCTGGATCACCTTTGGAGGTGTCTTCCACCTTGATCCCTGGACCTCCAGCCCATACTCAGTACAGATGTTCCTGTGCACGATGCTAGCCACCTGGTTATGACGCTCCATGTATGCCTTCCCTGCCAGCATCTTACACCCCGCTGTTATGTGCTGGATTGTCTCAGGGGCATCTTTGCACAGCCTGCACCTGGGGTCTTGTCTGATGTGGTAGATCCCGGCCTCTATTGACCTTGTGTTCAAGGCTTGCTCTTGTGCAGCCATGATCAGTGCCTCTGTGCTGTCTTTCAGTCCAGCCTTTTCCAGCCACTGGTATGTTTTCGCTATGTCAGCCACTTCCTCAAGCTGTCGATGGTACATGCCATGCAGGGGCTTGTCTGTCCATGCCAGCCCTTCTGGCTCCTCCTTACTGGGCTTCTGCTGCGTGAGGCATTCAGCCAGCAGGTCATCATTGGGCGCCATCTTCCTGATGTACTCCCAGAGGCTTGCCGTTTCCTCCTGGATAGTGGCTCTGACGCTCACTAGTCCGCGGCCCCCTGTCTTCCGCTTAGCGTATAGCCTCAGGACGCTGGACTTAGGGTGAAACCCTCCATGCATCGTAAGGAGCTTCCTTGTCTTGATATCAGTGGCTTCTATTTCTTCCAGTGGCCAGAATATTATATCAGCAGGGTATCTGATCACTGGCAGGGCGTAGGTGTTTATTGCCTGGATCTTGTTCTTGCCATTCAGCTGACTCTTCAGGACCTGCTTCACCCTCTGAAGGTATTTGGCTGTGGCTGATCTCCGTGCTGCCTCCTCATGATTGCCATTTGCCTGTGGGATCCCTAGGTATTTGTAGCTGTCCTGAACATCTGCTATGTTGCCTTCAGGTAGTTCAACCCCTTCAGTGGCGATCATCTTCCCTCTTCTGCACACCATCCGTCCACACTTGTCCAGTCCGAATGACATCCCAATGTCATTGCTGTATATCCTGGTGAGGTGAATCAGGGAGTCAATGTCACGCTCATTCTTGGCATACAGCTTGATGTCATCCATGTAGAGGAGGTGGCTGATTGTTGTCCCACTTCGGAATCGGTATCCAAAGCCACTCTTGGTGATGATCTGGCTGAGGGGGTTCAGGCCTATGCAGAACAGCAGGGGGGACAGTGCATCTCCTTGGTATATACCACATTTGATGCTCACATCTGCAATTGACTTTGAGTTGGCTTCCAGAGTTGTCTTCCACAGCCCCATCGAGTTCTTGATGAAGGCTCTAAGTGTCCTGTTGATCTTATACAGGTCTAGGCACTCCAGTATCCATGCGTGTGGCATCGAGTCATAGGCCTTCTTGTAGTCAATCCAGGCAGTGCACAGGTTGGTACTTCTGGTCTTACAGTCCTGGGTGACTGCCCTGTCAACCAGTAGCTGGTGTTTGGCTCCTCTGGTGTTGTTGCCAATTCCTTTCTGTGCTCTACTCATGTATTGATCCATGTGCCTACTCATCTTAGCCGCTATGATGCCTGACAGGAGCTTCCATGTTGTGCTCAGGCAGGTTATAGGCCGGTAGTTGGATGGTACTGGGCCCTTTTGCGGGTCCTTCATGATGAGGACTGTACGGCCTTGGGTCAGCCACTCTGGGTGGGTTCCAGATCTTAGCAGCTGGTTCATCTGTGCTGCCAGTCGTCCATGGAGTGCGGTTAGCTTTTTGAGCCAGTAGGCATGGATCATGTCGGGCCCTGGTGCTGTCCAGCTCTTCATCTTAGACACTCTTTCTTGGATGTCTGCGGTGGTAATTTCTACTGGTTCCTGTTCTGGAAGGCTACTGTGGTCTGCTTTCAGTTCGAGCAACCACTGGGCATTGGTGTTATGTGATGCCTCCTTCTCCCAGATACTCTTCCAGTAGAGCTCAGTTTCAGCCTTTGGTGGGTCGATCTGGGTGTTCTTACTACCCTGCCATTGAGAGTAGACCTTAGCTGGATTGTTGGAGAACAGTCTATTTATTCTCTGCTGTATCTCTTAAGGCGGGTAGCCAGGGCTGTGAGCCTCTGCTTGGCAGTCATCTATGGACAGCTTGGCACTTTCTTCCTGATCTTTACACCTTTCTGTAGCTCAGTTAGCAAGCTAACCTCCCTCCTTGTTGCCGTGATCTTGCTCTCCAGTCTCCTCTTCCATGGAGGGCTCCCCTGCTCCTTCCGGCTACTGTTCATCTTGTAGCCTAGCATGCTTAGGATGACTGTTGCCGCTGCATACATCAGCTGATTGGTCTCAGTGATGGTTTCTGTGGGTATAGTCATCAGTGCCATGTTCACGTCTTCCAGTAGAGATTCATCTGGTACTCTGTCTCTTAGCCTTGGCAGGTAGGTAGTTGTGTTCCCCCAGGATTCTGTTATCTGTTCTCTCAGGTCAGCTGCCCTTGTATTCAGGGTGTCTGTGCTTCTTGGGGCTTGGTACCCAATCTCATTATTCGGGGATGCAGATGACATCCCCACACTGACCTGTCGTCCTGGCTCCCCCTTGCCGTAGCATCTTTGTACCGTGGATGAGGCACATTGTACCTCATCAATCTCTAATTGCGACAGTACGTTCTTCTTACGGATATTAGAGCACTGGGTCACAAGTTGCTTTGCAGTCTTCGTGGATGTGGGGTTTCGAAGCATCCATAGGTCCCACATCCTCTTCATATACCCTCTCTCACTGGGCTTGCTGGTGTAGTAGCATTCCAGCCCCCCCAACACCTAACGCGGACCTTGTTGGACCGGGCTGGCATGGCTTTATCTGTTATTGTTGCTCTCATCTGAGGTGTAGGCATGTAACTGCAAAGGGTCTTGCCTAAGGACCCACCTGGATCTCCCGTTCAGAGCGGGAGATCCAGCCAGAAGGGCTGGCATGGACAGACAAGCCCCTGCATGGCATGTACCATCGACAGCTTGAGGAAGTGGCTGACATAGCGAAAACATACCAGTGGCTGGAAAAGGCTGGACTGAAAGACAACACAGAGGCACTGATCATGGCTGCACAAGAGCAAGCCTTGAACACAAGGTCAGTAGAGGCCGGGATCTACCACATCAGACAAGACCCCAGGTGCAGGCTGTGCAAAGATGCCCCTGAGACAATCCAGCACATAACAGCGGGGTGTAAGATGCTGGCAGGGAAGGCATACATGGAGCGTCATAACCAGGTGGCTAGCATCGTGCACAGGAACATCTGTACTGAGTATGGGCTGGAGGTCCAGGGATCAAGGTGGAAGACACCTCCAAAGGTGATCCAGAATGACCGAGCCAAGATCCTGTGGGACTTCCAGTTCCAGACAGACAAGCTGGTGATGGCAAACCAACCGGCCATAGTGGTGGTAGACAAAGAACAGAAGACAGTCACAGTGGTGGATGTAGCGATCCCAAGTGACAGCAACATCAGGAAGAAAGAGCACGAGAAGCTGGAGAAATACCAGGGTCTCAAGCAGGAGTTGGAGAAGATGTGGGTGTAAAGGCAAAAGTGGTCCCAGTAGTGATCGGGGCACTCGGAGCAGTAACCCCAAAGCTGGGAGAA
>JAWZSL010000129.1:100000-146974 GCA_034769285.1 Lutjanus argentimaculatus
CTTCATAATGGTCTGTTCTTCATAACAACATTCTGTTCTTCATAACAATGGTCTGTTCTTCATAATGGTCTGTTCTTCATAACAACAGTCTGTTCTTCATAACTGCAGTCTGTTCTTCATAACAGCAGTCTGTTCTTCATAATGGTCTGTTCTTCATAACAACATTCTGTTCTTCATAACAATGGTCTGTTCTTCATAATGGTCTGTTCTTCATAACAATGGTCTGTTCTTCATAACAACGTCTGTTCTTCAAAACGTCTGTTCTTTATAACAGCAGTCTGTTCTTCATAACAGTCTGTTCTTCATAACAACAGTCTGTTCTTCAAAACAACAATCTGTTCTTCATAACAACAGTCTGTTCTTCAAAACAACATCTGTTCTTCAAAATGTTTGTTCTTCATAACAACGGTCTGTTCTTCATAAGAGCAGTCTGTTCTTCATAACAACGTCTGTTCTTCATAATGGTCTGATCTTCATAACAACAGTCTGTTCTTCATAACAGCAGTCTGTTCTTCATAACAACATTCTGTTCTTCATAACAACATTCTGTTCTTCATAACAATGGTCTGTTCTTCATAATGGTCTGTTCTTCATAACAACATTCTGTTCTTCATAACAATGGTCTGTTCTTCATAATGGTCTGTTCTTCATAACAACAGTCTGTTCTTCATAACTGCAGTCTGTTCTTCATAACAGCAGTCTGTTCTTCATAACAACATTCTGTTCTTCATAACAATGGTCTGTTCTTCATAATGGTCTGTTCTTCATAACAACATTCTGTTCTTCATAACAATGGTCTGTTCTTCATAATGGTCTGTTCTTCATAACAACAGTCTGTTCTTCATAACTGCAGTCTGTTCTTCATAACAGCAGTCTGTTCTTCATAATGGTCTGTTCTTCATAACAACAGTCTGTTCTTCATAACTGCAGTCTGTTCTTCATAACAGCAGTCTGTTCTTCATAATGGTCTGTTCTTCATAACAACATTCTGTTCTTCATAACAATGGGTCTCATGGTCGTCTTCATAACAACATTCTGTTCTTCATAACAATGGTCTGTTCTTCATAATGGTCTGGTCTTCATAACAACATTCTGTTCTTCATAACAATGGTCTGTTCTTCATAATGGTCTGGTCTTCATAACAACATTCTGTTCTTCATAACAATGGTCTGTTCTTCATAATGGTCTGTTCTTCATAACAACATTCTGTTCTTCATAACAATGGTCTGTTCTTCATAATGGTCTGTTCTTCATAACAACAGTCTGTTCTTCATAACTGCAGTCTGTTCTTCATAGCAACGGTCTGTAATACCGAAATAGCAGACCTTAGAATGTTGTAATTGACCAATCAGAATGGAGTATTTAACAAAGTCATGTAATAAAACATCATAACATCTCTAAAATCTAGAACAGTTATAAGAATCTATAAGATCTATAAGAGTCTATAACATCTCTAACATCTGTAAGAGGCCTAATTTCAAGTGTAAAATGTTATTTCATATAAACATAATGTTTATTGGCTGAATGCATATGAAGTCCTAAACTTTGAGTTTTGAGTCCTAAACAAGTCACCAGAGGATCAGTGACGAGTGAAACATTTTTTGTTCACACATGACAGAGCGATGAAGCGAGTGATGAACTGAACAGATGTGGCCAAAGAATCACGGGAGACAGTTTTTATTTATTTAATGAATTTTTTGTCCTTCACAGGCTGATCCTGTCATGAATGTGACGAGTATGTCATGTCATTACCACGTACATGTTTATCAATACTGCATATAAGATTATCGTTTCGATATTTCAATCATTCTGGACAATCAGGACAAAATTGTATTTTGATTTTTACTCTTTCATGATTCTAAAAAAATATATATATTTTAAAGATCAAACTTTTGTCTATTAAACCTTCTAACGGGCCAACCTCCTACTAATTAAATGTTTTCTTAATTTAATTTAATTTTTTACTACAGAGTCAACAAAATGTTCCATGTTTTTCATGTCACAGCGTCATCGTAGTGAGCAGCCTTTTTATTTTTTAAAGTGTCTCAGAGTCTCAGAGTCTTTTTTTAAACCATAATTCTTATTTAGCTTCTATTTAGAACATCTGATAGAAATATTATTGACTGAATTTGTCTAAAAATGGAAAGTTTACAAGTGTTTGGGCAGTATTCCCGCCTTTTTTAAACCAGGAAGTGAGTCAGGGGTCCTTAGGGTACAGCTGACTCTTTTTATGCCTGATTAAATCAGGTTTTTGTTGACTGAAATCTGTCACCTCCAGACAAACTTGTGTTAGATACCAAACATTAGCATGTCCACCTAACAAGCTTACTAGCTGCAGTAGCATTAGCTCCAGACAAACGTGTGGTTCACTGTATCTGTTCTGGGACACAAATTTAAAAGGCAAACATTTAGATAAAAATATATTTTAAAATGAAGATGATTATAACATTTTTACACCTCTGTTATCAGCAGGTGTTGTTAGTTTACATTGGCACCGACTTGAGTTGAACATTGGGCAAAAAATATCGGCCTATATAATGTTTAGGAGTGATGAGGTGAGAGCTAGGGATTAATATTTTCTCAAAAATTACACATTTGGACCATTTAGTCTATAATCTGGTGGTATTTATAATCATTATTGAGGCAGAAGATCATCATTTCAACATTAATCAACATTATTATGAACATAATATATAAACGGTGCAGGCTGTGTACAGCTCGACCTTCACTGCGGCTGCATGTGAGGATGAAATGACAAGTTCAGTCTGTGATCTGTCTCTGACTGAACAGCCTCATGGAAGTGATATTTTACAATTCTTCATATTTTAAACTAACGAAATTCGTTAAATCAAGTCATTTGGTGTTTTTAAAGTCATGATATTGAGCTGAAACAGATTCTACATTCTGTTCGTATTCAGAGGCTGCAGCTGAGCGCAGCAGACGTCTCCCACCGTGCACGCTTCAATGTTCAACAAGTCGGTTTAATAAAGTAAATGATCGCTCAACATTCAAAAGTAAAACTCTAAAACAGCTCTCACTCACTTGGTGTGAGGCTTCAGATGGATTCTTCAGCAGTTTTTTGGCGTCTTTCTTCAGTGAGGCTCTTTTTGTCACAGCCAGCTGCTGATGTTAAATCCATCGGATGCTGCAGTATTTCATCCAGATGTGTTTTGGATAAACTGTAAATACAGTGTTCTTGAAACTTTGGTCTTTCACAAATTTATTAGTCTATGGCATTTTTCCTGCTTTGTCTAAAGATTGGGGGGTTGCTGCACCCCCAACTTCAACTTTGGGAGGGCATAAAACCCAATGCCCCCCGTAGATGGTGCCTATGCTAGTTTGAGATTTTAACAAATTAAATTGTTTGAAGTTGAGAATTCTTGGCTGGGACGAGGCTGTTTTCTGACAGACAGTTTGCAAATTAAATTTAAATGATAAATGAATGTCCTTCTGTTGGCAGATTGATCACAGGTGGAGCGCACAGACGTACACTCCAAAATAAGATATTTGAGGACATCTTCTTGGACTTATGGGCCAAAAAACGAATTGATTAGTGGAAAAATTATTGCCAGATTGATCACTAGTTGAAAAATAAATCCAAACATGTTCTCACATTTGGATTTATTTTTAAGTTGACAAGACTGTGACAGGATTCAGGATTCATTTTTCACCATTTTTTAAATGTTTAAATTGTTTGAAGTTGTGAATTCCTGGCTGTTTTCAGACACTGGGCAAGTTTAGAAATAAAAACAATTAAAGCAAACAAAACATTTCATAAATTACATATAAATTATACATATTTCAAAAATCCTTAAAGAATTTTAAAAAATGAACTAGAGTGTTGGAATTAATAATTTTTAGGAGTAGGACATAATTTGATTGGTCCCCATTCTTAAGAGTGATTTATTTAATGAAAACATAAATGTTCCTGTTTCTGTCAGAGAAAGTCGAGGGCGTTACAGAGCTCACCGCTGTGTTCACACCCTCTCCCTTCTTTAAAACACCCTCCACAGAGTCACAGAGTGGGCGTGCGTGTACGACTGGATTGAGACTGGTCCTCTGTGTGTGAGAAGACAGAACCTGAGGACGGTCACATGATCTGACACTGACCTGGATTCGATCACTGATGACCGTCCCTCTTCCAGATCAATTCTGACCCCCTCATACAGATTATAATCCCTTTTCTATAATCCACTCTAATCTGTGGTGATGTTGTGTTCACTGCTGTTCAGTCATCTGTCCCACAGGACATGAACGCCACAGCAGCGTCCGAGTGTCTGTCTGACACAGTTCACCTGTGTTAAACACCTGGTGTGTGTCAAACTGCAACAGGACAGGCTTTTGAAAACCTGTTTTTAATGTGTCACCTGTTCTGACCACAGAGCAGCATGTCAGCAGGTGAATCTGCTCCCCATCTGATATTTAATATCAGAAGTTTCTGGACATGTGGACAGATGCTGCAGCTCCAGAGTCTGTGAGACGTCTCAGTGTGACGTCTCAGTGTGGACCAGAAGTTTGAACACTGTGTAGATGAGACATTCTGTTGGACATCCTGCATCTGTATCTGTGTGTACCTGTCTGTGTGTCTGTGTACCTGTCTGTGTGTCGGTGTACCTGTCTGTGTGTCTGTGTACCTGTCTGTGTGTCGGTGTACCTGTCTGTGTGTCTGTGTGCCTGTCTGTGTGTCGGTGTACCTGTCTGTGTGTCGGTGTACCTGTCTGTGTGTCGTGTACCTGTCTGTGTGTCGTGTACCTGTCTGTGTGTCTGTGTCCTGTCTGTGCTGTACCTCGTGTACTCTGTTGTTTACTCTGTGTGTCCGTGTACCTGTCTGTGTGTCTGTGTACCTGCTGTATCTGTTCTGTAATGTTTTATCTGTGTTTTGTATCTGTGTATGTTTATGTGATGGAGAGCAGCAGTCTCTTCTCTGAATGACTTCCTCATCACCTCTTGTGTGTGTGTGTGTGTGTGTGTGTGTGTGTGTGTGGAGCTGCTAGTCATCCGCAGCTCAGCTCTTAACTTGTCATCAAACTCTAAATGTACAGCGAGGACGAGCGATCACCATAGCTGCAGCTGTCACTACATGTCACAGAGACACCTCAGCCCAACACACACACACACACACACACACACGAGAAGAGAGAGAGAGAGAGAGAGAGAGAGAGAGAGAGAGAGAGAGAGAGAGGACGTCCCGCTCCTCTGTAACATATATGTATATATAACATAACATAAGACAGAACTTAACATTCTTTTGTCAGACTTTCTTCAAAATTACAGTCTCAGAAAAATCAATAAAAACAAGAGAACATTAAATATAAAGTGAAGTGATAAAATATAAAGGAGTGAATGTAAAAGTCAGCATCTAATAGAATAATAACAAAAACAACAAAGATAAGATAAGTTAAAAAAAGTTCAATAAAATAAAGTAGAAAAGTAATTTTTGAAAAAGGACAGTGTGCATTACAGTTTTTTACGATTGTTTAAAATTTAAAATTACAGCATCATCTCTGTTATATATGATGACTTTTACACATGAAAAGGAACTTTATTATTGATCTTTTTTATTGCTTATCTCATCATCTGTTATTGGATATTTTCTGTTCTTGTTGTTTAATTGTATTATAAATGTTTTTATCTATTGTACATATTATATTATTTCTATTCTAAGATGCCTAACAACATCAGGAAAAGGAGCTGCTGATGAAAACAGCCCTTGGTTAACTCGGGTACACTTACATTTGTTTACAGTTTTTTCCGATTGTTTACACACTAAATTTAAAATAACACACAGTTTGTGAAACCTGACACCCGACGAGCAAAACTTCAGCCCAGATCTTCAAAACTATAAACACATTCTCAGCCTCACACTTTTTACAAAACACTAAACTCTGTTTTTTCAGATCACTAAACACACTTCTCTACATTAGACACAGAAATCTAATGTCATGTCACTTCTTTGCCCTTTCAAAACACTGCCTTTCAAAATAAAACACAATTCAAACAGTTTTTTTTCATTTGCTTCAGGATGATTTTCAAAACAGGGCTCATTTTGTCAAAACACTACACACAGTTCACACAACCACACACACAGGTAGCAGAACACCTCAGATGTTTTGCTAAATGAAACACTTCATTCAAAACTGTGCAAAAATGAGTAAAAACCCAACTTTGTCACATAAACACATAAACACACGTTATGATCTGACTGTTTGAAGCAGTTAGACTCTGCTGAGTCTGCTCAGTCTAAAACACGTTTAACATTTATGTTCTTTTACTGTAAGAGACATTGTGAGGGCAGTAGGTCCTAAACTTTTTTTTTGGCATTGCCCCCCTTTCATAAGACGAACAAAGTTTGCACCCTCACCTCACAATTTTTATCAATCATAAACACAAATTGTTGGTGCAACTGCTAAAAAATGATTGAAAGTTTAGAAGGACAGAATCAATAAACTTTTATTTGTTTATTTCTCCTACAAATCAATCATTCAGCTTGTTCACCTATATTTCTCCCCTATCCCCTGCAGTGGCTCTGCCCCAATTTGGAACCACTGTGTTCGGTAATACATAATATATGATCAAACAAACACTTAAATGCTGCAACTGATGAAAATTATTCTCCACATCATAAACAGTCATCATCATGTATTTCCAAAGTTTGCATTTTGCAGTGAAAATCAGAACATAACATTTTAAATAGAATATAGCGCAGCACACACACACACACACACACACACACACACACACACACACACACACACAGCAGCAACATGTTTGGATACAAAACAAAAAGTATGAATCACACTAAGGTTCTGATCTACATTCTCTACATTGTTTTTTTCACCTGTGATCATGTTGAAATATCCAAGTTACTGTTGCAGCAGCAGATCTGTTGATGTTGAGCTGAACTCTCTGTCCAATTTCTCTCAGTGTCAACCTGAAGTTTACAACATGGTGAACCAATGGTGAACATTTGATAAATGTTGTACAGGTAAACTCACCTGTTGCCTTTTTGTAGTTCTCATGTCTGACTGCAGAGTTTAGAGTTCAGCAGCTGAGTGTCTGAACACCTGACGGCTTTGTTTGATCCACTGTTTGAATTGTGTTTTATTTTGAAAGGCAGTGTTTTTAAAGGGCAAAGAAGTGACATGACATTAGATTTCTGTGTCTAATGTAGAGAAATGTGTTTAGTGATCTGAAAAACAGAGTTTAGTGTTTTGTAAAAAGTGTGAGGCTGAGAATGTGTTTATAGTTTTGAAGATCTGGGCTGAAGTTTTGCTCGTCGGGTGTCAGGTTTCACAAACTGTGTGTTATTTTAAATTTTAGTGTGTAAACAATCGGAATAAACTGTAAACAAATGTAAGTGTACCCGAGTTAACCAAAGGGCTGGTTTTCATCAGCAGCTCCTTTTCCTGATGTTGTTAGGCATCTTAGAATAGAAATAATATAATATGTACAATAGATAAAAACATTTATAATACAATTAAACAACAAGAACAGAAAATATCCAATAACAGATGATGAGATAAGCAATAAAAAAGATCAATAATAAAGTTCCTTTTCATGTGTAAAAGTCATCATATATAACAGAGATGATGCTGTAATGTTATAACAAGTCATGATGTTATGGATCAGAGCTGGATCAGAGCTGGATCACAACTGGATCACAACCGGATCACAACCGGATCACAGATAGATTCTTGGTTACCAGGGTGACGACTTTACATTTAAAGTATGATTGCTTGTCTGAAAAGGAGGGACAGTGACAATAGCAGCACCTTTCTGAAAAGTTCTGAGAAAAAAAGTGGCTGGCACTCAGAAAAATATGGTGTAAACCCTTTTTATTTTTCTCGTCATTATGGACAGAGGTGCCATCAGAACAGGTGAGTTTTCAGTCTGTGCAGACTTCATGCTGTCCTGAGCTCCTCACACTGATTGTTTTGATACTGATGAAAAGTTAAAAACATGATGGTTCTCAGGCAGGTTCTCCCTCCGTCCTGTATCTATGTATACAGTGTGCAGTACTTTACCTGTTGAATATGATGTTTATGCTGTTTGTGTTTTGTTTCACCTGCACAGAGACTGAGGATGAAAATGAGCTTTTAGTTGTCTCTCTGTGGAATGCATCAGACGTCAAATATTGAAGTTTATGTTTATTATACTCCGTCCCTGTTAAATAACCTGGTAAATGAATAAACAGATAAATAAATCAGACCCATGTGTTAGTATCTGTCCCTTTCTGGGGGAGTTTCAGATAAACTGAATGAGACTCTTCAGTCCTGACGGTGAAGCTCCTGAGTGCCTCCACCTGAAACATGACCACCATCAGCTGTCACAACAGAAGCGTTACATATAGACAAGACTTCAGAAGTCATTGTGAGAATCTTTGAGCCGGTTGTTAATTGAATCTTGTGATGGGCTCCCTGCTGCTCGTCTCTCCACTGAGAAGCTGCCAAACGAGGCAGAGAGTGGGCGAGCTGCTAATGGCCTCTCTCCAGTAATTAAAAAGCCACTTTATTTCACTCAGTCTGAGAATCTGTAGCATGGAAACTGTCTGTGATCGCCGGCTTTACATCAGAATGCAGAGGAATCAGACAGACTGAGACACTGTACGGACTGATCTGAGCTCAGATAACAGCCAGAGTCTGGTTCACTGCTGGATTCAGCTGCTCTCAGGTGGTTTTATTGAGCTGAAGACTGTTTACAGTCAGTACATGGTGTCAATCAGCTGTTGTACAGTAGCTGGTTGTTGTAAAGATAAGATGAACATTCATGTCTCAGAGATATGTGATAAATCATTTGTTGGTCCTTTACAGGTGAAACATCCGGTCTGTCAGGTTCAACTGCACTGATACACACAAAGGAATCCAACTCAGAGTCTTGAAACGTCTGCACTCATCAACATTTACTATGAATATCTCTGTTATATATGATGTGAACATTTCCTTCTCACCAGAGGATCAATCCCTTCACTTTTCTTTTGGTGGCACAGTCAAGACTGAACTTTTTATCATGAAATATGACTCTCAGATTTCATGATCTATAGGTTGTAGTGACCTTCCCCTTATCACAGACCAGAGGAAAGAGGAAGGAATGCATTTAATTAGTTTGTTTGTTTGTTTGTTTTTTTGTTTGTTTGGGTTTTTTTTTTTGGTTACAAACAATGAAGCAGGATTTCTGCAAACTAAAGACTGCTGGAACACCATTAAAGACCCTTAGAACCTTTTGCAGGACTAGTAGTGTTGGAAGTTTGAGGCTGGTCCCAAGAACAGGTGAGTAAAAGTGAAAACAAGTCTTTATTCAAGGATACTGTCATGGTCAGTGATGACATGGTAGCAGACATGAGTTTGTGGCTGAGGTGAGGAATGCAGAGACCAACTGAACCTGCTAAAGGATCACTGCAACTTCCCAAAGGATCACAGCAACCTCCTAAAGATCACCGCAACCCCCGAAAGGATCACTGCAACCTCCTAAAGATCACTGCAACCTCCCAAAGGATCACTGCAACCTCCTAAAGATCACCACAACCTCCTAAATATCACCGCAACCTCCCAAAGGATCACGCAACCTCCTAAATATCACTGCAACCTCTTAAATATCACGCAACCTCCCAAAGGATCACTGCAACCTCCTAAAGATCACCGCAACCCCCAAAGGATCACTGCAACCTCCTAAAGATCACGCAACCTCCCAAAGGATCACTGCAACCTCCTAAATATCACCGCAACCTCCCAAAGGATCACTGCAACCTCCTAAAGATCACCACAACCTCCTAAATATCACCACAACCTCCCAAAGGATCACGCAACCTCCTAAAGATTCACCGCAACCCCCCAAAGGATCACGCAACCTCCTAAAATCACCGCAACCTCCCAAAGGATCACTGCAACCTCCTAAAGATCACCGCAACCTCCCAAAGGATCACGCAATCTCCTAAATATCACCGCAACCTCCCAAAGATCACGCAACCTCCTAAATATCACCGCAACCTCCCAAAGGATCATGCAACCTCCTAAATATCACTGGAATCATAGAAGAGGCAAAAAAGAGGAGGAATGCATTCAACCTTTGTCTATGTTTGTTTGTGTTCATTTGTTTCGTCTTTATTTTATCTGGCTTCAAACATGGACAGCAGATTCTCTGCAAACCTAAAGACTGCTGGAACACTCATAAAGGACCTAGAACCTTCCTAAAGATCACCGCAACCTTCCAGGATTCAGGCATCCTCCTAAGATCACGTGCAACCCAAAGGTAAATCAAACAAGCCTCCTAAAGTATCACCTGCAATCCCAAGGATCATGATCTGAATGTAGCAGATCATGAATTAATGTGCGCTCAAGGTAGGATGCAAGCCCAAACTGAACCTCTAAAGGATCACTGCAACCTCCCAAAGGATACCACCTACATCACACTCCTAAAGATTCACCCAACCCCCCAAAGGATCACTGCAACCTCCTAAATGATCACTCGCAACCTCCCAAAGGATCACTGCAACCTCCTAAAATCACCAACCCCAAGATCACGCAACCTCCTAAATATCACCGCAACCTCCCAAAGGATCACTGCAACCTCCTAAATATCACCGCAACCTCCTAAAATCACCGCAACCTCCCAAAGGATCACTGCAACCTCCTAAAGATCACCCAACCCCCCAAAGGATCACGCAACCTCCTAAAATCACCCGCAACCCTCCCAAAGGATCACTGCAACCTCCTAAAGATCACCGCCCCAACCCCCTAAAATCACCGCAACCTCCCAAAATATCACCGCAACCTCCCAAAGGATCACTGCAACCTCCTAAAATCACCGCAACCTCCCAAGATCAACTCTAAGACACGCAACCTCCCAAAGGATCACGCAACCTCCTAAAGATCACCGACAACCTCCCAAAGGATCACGCAACCTCCTAAATATCACCGCAACCTCCCAAAGGATCACTGCAACCTCCTAAATATCACCGCAACCTCCCAAAGGATCACGCAACCTCCTAAATATCACCGCAACCTCCCAAAGGATCCTGCAACTCCTAAAATCACCGCAACCCCCAAAGGATCACGCAACCTCCTAAATATCACCGCAACCTCCAAAATCACAACTCCAAAGGATCACGCAACCTCCTAAATATCACCGCAACCTCCCAAAGGATCACGCAACCTCCTAAAGATCACCGCAACCTCCCAAAGGATCACTGCAACCTCCTAAATATCACCGCAACCTCCCAAAGGATCACACAACCTCCTAAATATCACCGCAACCTCCCAAAGGATCACTGCAACCATCCTAAAGATCACCGCAACCCCCAAAGGATCACGCAACCTCCTAAAGATCACCGCAACCTCCTAAATATCACCGCAACCTCCCAAAGGATCACGCAACCTCCTAAATATCACCGCAACCTCCTATAAACCCGATCACGCAACCTCCTAAATATCACCGCAACCTCCCAAAGGATCACGCAACCTCCTAAATATCACCGCAACCTCCCAAAGGATCACTGCAACCTCCTAAATATCACCGCAACCTCCCAAAGGATCACTGCAACCTCCTAAAGATCACCGCAACCTCCAAAATCACCAACCTCCCAAAGATCACTGCAACCTCCTAAAGATCACCGCAACCTCCCAAAGGATCACCGCAACCTCCTAAATATCACGCAACCTCCCAAAGGTATCACTGCAACCTCCTAAATATCACCGCAACCTCCTAAAGGATCACCGCAACCTCCTAAATATCACCGCAACCTCCCAAAGGATCACTGCAACCTCCTAAAGATCACCGCAACCCCCCAAAGGATCACGCAACCTCCTAAATATCACCGCAACCTCCAAAGGATCACTGCAACCTCCCTAAAGATCACCAACCTCCTAAATATCACCGCAACCTCCCAAAGGATCACTGCAACCTCCTAAAGATCACCGCAACCCCCCAAAGGATCACGCAACCTCCTAAATATCACCGCAACCTCCCAAAGGATCACTGCAACCTCCTAAATATCACCGCAACCTCCCAAAGGATCCACGCAACCTCCTAAATATCACCGCAACCTCCCAAAGGATCACGCAACCTCCTAAATATCACCGCAACCTCCCAAAGGATCACCGCAACCTCCTAAATATCACGCACAAGATCACTGAAATCCTAAATATTCAACGCCAAGCACTCAATTAGGATCATGCAACCTCCTAAATATCACCGCAACCTCCAAAGGATCACGCAACTCCAAAATCACGCAACTCCAAATAGCACCCTTAAACCTCCAAAGGATCACTAGCAACTCCTAAATTCACCGCAACCCCCCAAAGGATCACGCAACCCCTAAAATCACCGCAACCTCCCAAAGGATCACTGCACTCCAATACCCGCAACCCCAAGGATCACGCAACCTCCTAAATTAGCACTCAAGGAACTGCAACCTCAAATCACCACCTCCTAAAGATCACCGCAACCTCCCAAAGGATCACTGCAACCTCCTAAAGATCACCGCAACCTCCCAAAGGATCACGCAACCTCCTAAAGATCACCGCAACCTCCCAAAGGATCACTGCAACCTCCTAAAGTATCACCGCAACCTCCCAAAGGATCACGCAACCTCCTAAATATCACGCAACCTCCCAAAGGATCACGCAACCTCCTAAATATCACCGCAACCTCCCAAAGGATCACGCAACCTCCTAAATATCACCGCAACCTCCCAAAGGATCACTGCAACTCCTAAAATCACCACCCCAAAGGATCACGCAACCTCCTAAAGATCACCGCAACCTCCCAAAGGATCACTGCAACCTCCTAAATATCACCGCAACCTCCCAAAGGATCACGCAACCTCCTAAATATCACCGCAACCTCCCAAAGGATCACTGCAACCTCCTAAAGATCACCAACAACCTCCTAAATATCACCGCAACCTCCCAAAGATCACCGCAACCTCCTAAAGATCACCGCAACCTCCAAAGGATCACGCAACCTCCTAAATATCACCGCAACCTCCAAAGGATCACTGCAACCTCCTAAATATCACCGCAACCTCCCAAAGGATCACGCAACCTCCTAATATCACCGCAACCTCCCAAAGGATCACCAACCTCCTAAATATCACCGCAACCTCCCAAAGGATCACGCAACCTCCTAAAATCACCGCAACCTCCTAAAGATCACCGCAACCTCCTAAATATCACGCAACCTCCCAAAGGATCACCGCAACCTCCTAAAATCACCGCAACCTCCCAAAGGATCACGCAACCTCCTAAATATCACCGCAACCTCCCAAAGGATCACGCAACCTCCTAAATATCACCGCAACCTCCAAAGGATCACTGCAACCTCCTAAAGATCACCGCAACCCCCAAAGGATCACGCAACTCCTAAATATCACCGCAACCTCCTAAATGATCACCGCAACCTCCTAAAGATCACGCAACCTCCTAATATCACCGCAACCTCCCAAATATCACCGCAACCTCCCAAAGATCACCAACTTCTAAATACACCGCATCCTCCTAAATATCACCGCAACCTCCCAAGATCACCGCAACCTCCTAAATATCACCGCAACCTCCAAGATCACGCAACTCCTAAAATCACCGCAACCTCCAAAGGATCACGCAACCTCCTAAATATCACCGCAACCTCCTAAAGGATCACGCAACCTCCTAAATATACCGCAACTCCCAAAGGATCACGCAACCTCCTAAAGATCACCGCAACCCCCAAAGGATCACGCAACCTCCTAAATATCACCGCAACCTCCCTAAAGGATCACTCAACCTCCTAAATATCACCGCAACCTCCCAAAGGATCAGCAACCTCCTAAAGATCACCGCAACCTCCCAAAGGATCACGCAACCTCCTAAATGATCACCACAACCTCCTAAATGATCACCCAACCTCCCAAAGATCACGCAACCTCCTAAATATCACGCAACCTCCAAATATCACTGCACCTCAAAGGATCACGCAACCTCCTAAATATCACCGCAACCTCCTAAATATCACCGCAACCTCCCAAAGGATCACGCAACCTCCTAAATATCACCGCAACCTCCCAAAGGATCACCACTCTAAAACACCGCAACCTCCCAAAGGATCACCGCAACCTCCTAAATATCACCGCAACCTCCAAAGGAATCACTGCAACCTCCTAAATATCACCGCAACCTCCTAAATATCACCGCAACCTCCCAAAGGATCACGCAACCTCCTAAATATCACCGCAACCTCCCAAAGGATCACGCAACCTCCTAAATATCACCGCAACCTCCCAAAGGATCACGCAACCTCCTAAATATCACCGCAACCTCCAAAGGATCACTGCAACCTCTCTAAAGATCACTGCAACCTCCTAAATATCACGCAACCTCCTAAATATCACCGCAACCTCCCAAAGGATCACGCAACCTCCTAAAGATCACGCAACCTCCTAAAGGATCTAGACTCCTAAATATCAAACCTCAAAGGATCCTGACAATTCTAATCACGCAACCTCCAAAGATTCATGCAACCTCCTAAAGTATCACAGCAAAAGAACCTCCCAAAGGACTACTGACTTGCCTATGTCGCACAGCAACTCTCCTAAATATCACCACAAGCCTCCCAAAGGATCACTGCAACCTCCTAAAAGATCACCGCATACTTCCATAAATCACGCAACTCCTAAATGGATCACTTTAAATACTGACGTGTCCTTAAATATCTACCACAACCTTCCTAAAGGATCTCGCAACCATCTAAGATACCGACCCTCAGGATTCAGCCTCCAAACAATAAGGATCACTCAACTCCTAAAGATCACCGCAACCCTCCAATGATTCACTGCACTCCTAAGTATCACTGCAACTCCTAAAGGATCATGCAACCATCCTAAGATTCACGCAACTCCCATAGGATCCATCATGCTACTCTAAAGTTCACCACACCTCCCAAGATCACGCTCTCTCTCCTAAACACTGAACCTCCCAAAGGATCACAACCTAAATGATCAGAACCTCCCAAAGTCATGCAACCTCTAATGTACACCTGCAACTCAATAGTTCAATCTAAATAATGGATTACATGCCAACCTCCTAAAGATCACGCACCTCCCAAAGGATCACTGCAACCTCCTAAATACAAACTCAGGATATAAACTCTCGATAGCATTCACTGCAACCTTCTGTGGATAGTCAAATTTTAAGGTCACTGCAACCTCCTAAGATCACCAACTCCAAAGGATCACTGCAACCTCTTATATCACTGCAACCTCCTAAATATAATGGAAGTCCTTAATATCACCTGCAAACCTTCAAAGATACATGAACCAAAGATACAAAAGCAACCTCAATATCACCTCCAAATACACTTGCAAACCTCCCAAAGGACTCACACAACTCCTAAAGATATCTAGTCATAACCGAAAGGATCAACTGCAACCTTGAAATATCACTACAATTCTCCTTATAATTCACCTCTAAATAAACCTCCTAAATATTCACCTGCAACTTCCCAAATGGATACACGCACCCCTAAGAACACGCAACCTCAAAGGATTAAACCTTTCATGCAAGAATATCGATCCTGTCCCATTTGGAGGCCTGCAAATCTAAAAAAGTCATAATATCCACGTACTCCTAAATATCACGACCAAGCTAACAGATTACACCTGAACTCATAATGTTATACGCTCTGTTTGCAAGATTCACTGCAATCTCTTCAAGACACACAACCGTTCCATGCTGTTATCAGAACCTAAGGATACTAACCCCAACTCTAATTATTATAATCTTTTTATTCCTTTTAATTCATTTAAAGATCATTTTGCAAACTAATAAAACTTGAATACTGACACCATCTTAAATCACCATCTTACCCTATATATCTCCATTCCCTGCTTTCTGTTGTATTTTCACTATGTTTTGCAACCTAAGTATTTCATATCTGTACTCCGAACTCTTTTGGGCCTCAAATGTGCTTCGTCCACTGCACATTCCTATAACTGCTCTTCTCCCAAAGGATCATTGAATCTATTTTCTAAAGTTAATCACGAACCGCAAGCATGCATACGCTCTAATCATTACCGTAAACACACGGTCCTGTGAAATGTCAGCAACTCCTAAGAGGATGACGAACTGACTGAATGGTCACTGATTCACCTCCCAAAGGTCACGTGAACTCCAAACTATCACCGAACTCACAGGACCATGCACACCTCTATATCACTCTGCTAGCTTCATGAAATCACCAGACAGACCCTAAAAACCAAACCTGCCAAAACTGACTATAACCTACACAAAAATCACACAAACAAAGAAATCTAGAATGATCATTAGTCCTCAAAAATGTGGAGACATTTAGTTCATTTCATGATGATATATATAATAATGACATAAAAATTGTATTATTATGAGATAAAAATACATAAAAACGTACAGTTATGATACAAACGTGTAGTAATGATATTAAAATTCCATCATAATGATATAGAAATGATATTGTGACATGAGTTGTATACAGAGCAGATTTTTAGTGTTGAGGAAAACGGTTTGAATAAAACTTCAGTCAATCATTATCCAGTTCCTCGTCTGGCTGCAGGACTGTCAGAACATTTAACCCTTTAAACTCTGAGGCAGAAACAATCCATCAGTGCCTCGCTGGTATTGTTGCTTATTGTGATGTCATTTTCTATATAATTTAAAATATTTCACATCCCTAAAATATGTACAGCCTGAAAAATACTGACTTCTGTTTCTCTCAATGATCAACCTGCCTCGCTGTTTCTCTGCTGGAGACACTTCACAGTGCCGCTGTGAGTCGTCACAGCATCCTGATCTGAGATCTGATCACGTTCAGACACCAGAACATCAGTGAGTGCAGCACTGGTGTCAGCTGTGACCTTTGGTTCGTTTGGTTCGTTTGGTACAGGAGGTCTTTGTTTGTGGAGAAAACCTGAGGAACAGATGAACGTGTGATGGAGGATGGACAACACGTCAGGTCAGACCAGCTTTATTTGTGTGTGAAGTTTGCCTGCAGCTGTCAGATGAATGTGGTGGAGGACACGGATAGTAGAGAGCAGGAGGTGGATTTATGGACGAGGAGCTGTAGCTGCTGGAGGACTCAGAGTTTAAATAGCAGCATTATCACGGTCGAGTACCTTCAGCTCTGTCACGAACCTGCAGTGTCAGAGATCTGCTGCAGCTCCCAGGATGCACCTCACGCCACAGCTGAGGCCAGCTTTCACA
This sequence comes from Lutjanus argentimaculatus, assembly GCA_034769285.1. NCBI lineage: Eukaryota > Metazoa > Chordata > Actinopteri > Lutjaniformes > Lutjanidae > Lutjanus > Lutjanus argentimaculatus. The sequence continues at coordinate 117,205 of JAWZSL010000129.1, forward strand.
TCGAACATGTCCGACCAGCCCGTCAGCAAACAATGAGATTCATTTAACAAACTCCATAATTATTAAATCAGATAACAGACCAGAAGAGCCTGTTTTAACCCCAAATGTGAAACTGGTGCAGTCTGGACTGAATCTTTTCTCATCACTCCCTGTCTCTCTCCCTGTGGACATTCCCCACCTGGGTGCCCGCACGTCTAAATAAAATACTGCAAAATAAAGTCCTTGTACTGGTGCCCTGTTGTTTTTTAACACCCGTCTCGTAGACAGTCACCTGAGTCCAGGTCCTGAGTCCAGGTCCTGAGTCCAGTTACAGTTTTTTGACTCATACCTGGTCCGTGTACCTTTTGATAGTTTGATATTTCGTTTACAAAATAAAACGGATTTACGGAAATACGGCCGTTTTCCCGTTTTTTCGTTTTGAGACACAAAACGAAATAACGGAAGTACTTCCGTTATTTCGTTTTGTGTCTCAAAATGAAAAAGCGGAAAAACCAAATCGAAAAAACGGCCCAATTTTGATTTCTGCAAATTCATTTTTTTTTTTTCTATTCTTGTCGCTATAACCGTGACACAACGACCCACCGGAAGCGGAAGTTAAGTGTAACAACTTCAAAATAAAACTTTAGCGTGCTAACTGCTAACTTCTTATATTATAGCCAACCGCTCTCTTTCTACACCATATGGTTCACATTTATTTTACTTCTGTGAAAGTATAAGAGCTGGTTGTTTGGAAGAATGTGATAGGCATATAATCTGTCATTTAAGCTTGAGTGCGTGAATGCATTTTGTGGAAAAATTTTACGTTCCCTGAGCATCTGTAACGTTAAGTCACCAGCAGAGGTCCCGGTCAATAGTAGCCTATTATTATTACGATTATTATCAGCAGCAGGCATTATTGGAGGCATTATTTACAGGCTAATCATTTGAAAATGAGAACTTGTTGTGGCTTTAGTGTATTTGGTGTTTAGCCACAGGGTGGCGCAGGGTTTACACGAATAGTAGACATACTTTGAGGTTCAAAACAGCAGACTCTGTGTCTCATCAAATGAGCTGCGATCATTTCATTTCAACCGAGAGGTGTGTGGAGGTCGATTCAATGGAGAGCTGCAAGGAATACAAATTGTGTTTTATTAGTCCTTTGGCGATAATTTCATCCTACTGCTTGTCATTTCTCCCAGCTTTGCACCGGGCGTCATTGGTTGCCATAACAACAGCGGCGGAGACTCCTTTCCCGAGTCAAAATCCTTGAGGCAAACTGGTCGTGATGAGTTCTGTATTTTAACTGCTACACTACTCAGCCTTTATAAGCAATGTAAACTGTAATGTGACCTCAATTTAACTGACAGTAAACGTGTATTCCAAAAATGTACAGCCCGGACCTATTTCACCGACGGACAGCCACCACCAATGGCAACTATAAACTCATTAATTTTACCCTGGCATCTTTATATGACGTGGTTGATTGATGCTGGTTCAAAGAAAACGTAGTAGAACTTCTAGACTTATGTGTATTAAATTATAATCATTCATTTATCAATCATACGGTAGGATACATATGATGTCAATACCTTGGCGCCAGCTCTGGACACAACAGTGCCACCCCGAGTGTCTACAACGCCTGTGTTACCTGTTGTCAGTCTACTGTCTGTGCTGATTGTGACCACGAGGAGTGGAAAAGCCATGTTGATTTAATTCAACAAAATGTGTCTACCAACAAGAATAAACAATGAGGAATCTTTAATTAATAAGTTTTATTTTGAAGTTGTTACACTTAACTTCCGCTTCCGGTGGGTCGTTGTGTCACGGTTATAGCAACAAGAATAGAAAAAAAATGAATTTGCAGAAATCAAAATTGGGCCGTTTTTTCGATTTGGTTTTTCCGTTTTTTCGTTTTGAGACACAAAACGAAAAAACCGTAAATATAATAATATCAAACTATCAAAAGGTACACGGACCAAGGACCATACCGGTCCGTGTACCTTTTGATAGTTTGATATTTCGTTTTCAAAATAAAACGGATTTACGGAAATACGGCCGTTTTCCCGTTTTTTTCGTTTTGAGACACAAAACGAAATAACGGAAAAACCAAATCGAAAAAACGGCCCAATTTTGATTTCTGCAAATTCATTTTTTTTTTTCTATTCTTGTTGCTATAACCGTGACACAACGACCCACCGGAAGCGGAAGTTAAGTGTAACAACTTCAAAATAAAACTTATTAATTAAAGATTCCTCATTGTTTATTCTTGTTGGTAGACACATTTTGTTGAATTAAATCAACATGGCTTTTCCACTCCTCCTGGTCACAATCAGCACAGACAGTAGACTGACAACAGGTAACACAGGCGTTGTAGACACTCGGGGTGGCGCTGTTGTGTCCAGAGCTGGCGCCAAGGTATTGACATCATATGTATCCTACCGTATGATTGATAAATGAATGATTATAATTTAATACACATAAGTCTAGAAGTTCTACTACGTTTTCTTTGAACCAGCATCAATCAACCGCGTCATATAAAGATGCCAGGGTAAAATTAATGAGTTTATAGTTGCCATTGGTGGTGGCTGTCCGTCGGTGAAATAGGTCCGGGCTGTACATTTTTGGAATACACGTTTACTGTCAGTTAAATTGAGGTCAGATTACAGTTTACATTGCTTATAAAGGCTGAGTAGTGTAGCAGTTAAAATACAGAACTCATCACGACCAGTTTGCCTCAAGGATTTTGACTCGGGAAAGGAGTCTCCACCGCCGTTGTTATGGCAACCAATGACGCCCGGTGCAAAGCTGGGAGAAATGACAAGCAGTAGGATGAAATTATCGCCAAAGGACTAATAAAACACAATTTGTATTCCTTGCAGCTCTCCATTGAATCGACCTCCACACACCTCTCGGTTGAAATGAAATGATCGCAGCTCATTTGATGAGACACAGAGTCTGCTGTTTTGAACCTCAAAGCATGTCTACTATTCGTGTAAACCACCCTGTGGCTAAACACCAAATACACTAAAGCCATAACAAGTTCTCATTTTCAAATGATTAGCCTGTAAATAATGCCTCCAATAATGCCTGCTGCTGATAATAATCGTAATAATAATAGGCTACTATTGACCGGGACCTCTGCTGGTGACTTAACGTTACAGATGCTCAGGGAACGTAAAATTTTTCCACAAAATGCATTCACGCACTCAAGCTAAAATGACAATTATATGCCTATCACATTCTTCCAAACAACCAGCTCTTATACTTTCACAGAAGTAAAATAAATGTGAACCATATGGTGTAGAAAGAGAGCGGTTGGCTATAATATAAGAAGTTAGCAGTTAGCACGCTAAAGTTTTATTTTGAAGTTGTTACACTTAACTTCCGCTTCCGGTGGGTCGTTGTGTCACGGTTATAGCAACAAGAATAGAAAAAAAAATGAATTTGCAGAAATCAAAATTGGGCCGTTTTTTCGATTTGGTTTTTCCGTTATTTCGTTTTGTGTCTCAAAATGAAAAAACAGGAAAACGGCCGTATTTCTGTAAATCCGTTTTATTTTGAAAACGAAATATCAAACTATCAAAAGGTACACGGACCATACCTCTAGGTCATGTTTGTAAAGTAAATTTAAATCAGAATTAACAGGTGATTTGATGTTGAGGTTTGCCCACGTGGAATTCTGGGTTATTTCAATTATAGACAAGTGAGTCAAACCGTGTCCCACTGATTACGCCAAGACCAAGATTCTGGACCGACTCTGGAACAGGGCCAAACTGAGCTTGTCCCGCCTTCAAGCGGACTGCGGTCACATCGTGCAGACTGCAGCCAAACTGTGAAAGACATTTTTAAAAGTCTCTTTATGTTCTGTATCTTCACACTGAATCTTTATGTTTTGAAATGTAGTTTCTCTCCTCTGTTGCTTTTTGTACTTTCAGGTATCTGATTTATCACACACAGCTGATGTCCGTTGGTCCGTGCTCGCTAATGATCGACTTGGTGAACAGCTGTGTGTGCACATGAAGTGTGTGCTACTCGTCTGGAAGGAGGGGCTCAGGATAGAGAGAACAAAACCTAACTCAGATGAGACTCAACAATCAACTGTTTTTAGGCTTTCTACCTACTGCAGCTTTAAGGTGCACTGTCACCTGTTATTTTGTGAAGTAGGTTAGTTTGTCACTATTTTATTCTTGTACTTTTGCAGTAAGCTGCATCCTCTCGCTGCTTTCATCCATTACTGACATCAGGTTTCATTGCATCTGATTGTGATGATCAACAGCCCAGTTTGAAAATCTTGCATTGGGGCTCGCTGCTGACTCGTTGCACTGCTGGTGTGTGTGGTGTGTTGTGTTGTGTGTGTGTGTGTGTTGAGTGGATGATCTGCTGCTGATCTCTCGTGATACATTAAACCCTCTGCGTGTCTGCAGGCCTGCAGGGGGGAGAAAGGAGGAGGAGGGGGGAGGAGGAGGCTGAGGCTCATTGGATGAGAGCACACACACCTCCTCCCCTCCTCCCCCTTTCATCCAGCCTCCATCAGCCGGTCACGCTACTCCAATGAGACCAACCCCCACCTACACACACACACACATACTGACACAGTTGTGTCTCTGCAGTTGAAGCTGGATGTGTTGAACACTGAAGTGTTTCACAGACAGAAAACAGATCAAACTGAACGTTCACATGTTTTATACTGAAGAAACATCAGTTTGAGTCCTGCAGACTGTCAGAGTAAAAAGAACACACACCATCATGAGGAGTATGGTTTTCAAGTGGCGCCAGTGTGTGTGGCCTGCTGTCTGTCACTGCCAACATTGTGTGTGTTTGTGCTGTTTCTGTCATTTGTTAATCGTAACGTCAACTCTCTACTGGTGTACGATCACCAAACACTGCTAAAACTTTGACTTTCTACCAAAGATCTGGTGAAATTAGATTATGCGGGACATAAAACTTTGCCCCCGTTTCTATCAGGGATCCCAGCTCACCTTTGCTGCGCCCTAGCTCCACCTCTCCGGCGTAAGCGCCCCGGCCGCTGAGGTAAAGCTGGTGAGGCTGAAGGCCCGCATGGCGCGCTTTTCTACGGCTTCCTGGACCCCGTTAGGAGGGATGCCTTGCATCTTTATTTCTCGGCGTCCGCTGGACCCTGTCAACACCTGGCTGGTACCTGTTGTCAGCCCGGATGAGATGTTCCAGCCCCACGGCCCCTGCTCTCCCCATCCCCGCCAACGCGGGGTGAATCTGTGTAACCTGCAGCCTCTGAGTTGGGCTCCCCGGACAGCTGATGCCGCGGAGCCGCCAGTTCCTACCAGGATTGGCCTGGTAAATGCTAGATCACTAGCGAATTTCTTCACATCCCGAGGATTGGACTTTCTTTGTGTGACTGAGACCTGGCTGAGTGTTGGTGAGTCCAGTCTCAGAACTGCTGCTGTTTTAACTCCCTGCGGACGTCAGTTTTTAGGAGTCACTATAAATGTAAGCAGCTCTCGTTAGCATCCTCGTTCACCAGCTTTGAACTGAGCCTGTTTGAACTCTGTCGCTCTCACACTGTGTTGTGTGCACTGGTCTATCAGCCTCCCAAATACAATTATAGCTGCTGCGCAGCAATGGTCGGGGCCGGGCAATTTTAGGCAAAATTAGGCAATTCTGAGTAACAAGCAGAGTGTAGGAAGATGAAAAAAAGGTGGCATTCTAATGTGCATTTTACATCAGTTCAGGCTTGAACTCACAATTCCTGGCACAAGAGACTCTGCATATTGACTGATAGCTAAGCCAAATAAACAGGGGAAAGAGACAAGGGATAACAGGGAAACGTGTTGATAAAGAGTATTTGTCTCTTCCCAAAACTCCCTGAATCCTAATTATTTAAATCTTAGTAGTCTCTAATCCACATAGCATGATACCTGAACATAAGGCTTTCACATTTGAAAGTCCATCCTGCCTTAGCTGAGGCTCGAACTCACGACTTCTGACACTGAAGTCCATCTTTTATCTCACTGAGCTAATTGGCAAATGACAGTTCATGTGTGGCTTCACAAATTGACTAAGCCAAGGATCAGGGTGCCAGGCAGCAGCCATCCATGCCATGGAAAAGCACATTTCAAAGTGAAAGTTCCAAAGCTGTAGCACATATGGTTGATTTGTTGTGAATTTTCAAAGTTTTGAAATTTAGAGGCTTGCTGTAGCGCCACCATCAGGACTATTGTCTTGTGTTTCCAGTTGAGGACATCTGGCATGGGACTGGACCTTTGTGAAAAGTTTGGCTAGATTTCTCATATGGAAATGTTGTACAAGCTGAGGCTTGAACTCACAACCTTCAACACCAAGAACCATCCTCTATCTCACTGAGCTAATTGGCAAATGGAAACACCACTTGTAGCTTCACAAATTGACTAAGCCAGTCACCTGTGTGCAAGACAGCAACTGTTAGCATGTAAAGGCAGATTTCAAATGGCTGTCAAAAATTCAGTTATTGAGACAAAAATCCCAAAATACACAAATTGCATCTAGACAGCATGGAGATGTTGGTCATTAGTTTTTAACAATGATTTATTGGCTCCAAAAGTGAAAAACTGATGTTTAAAAATGACATTTTTGCATTGACTCCAATTGTTCGCATGAGAGTGAAATTCAAAATGCTGTAAAAAATTCAGTTTTTGAGATAAAATTCTGATATTTTCCAAACATCATCTACCATGACTCCAAGATTTTGTCATTTTTTTCATGAACATTGAAAATGTATTTAGCAAGAATTTGCAAGTATATGTTTATAATACCGTTTACAGTCAAACATTTTGATGCACTGTAGGCTCAATTTTTGATAAATCAAAAATCTGTGTGGATCGTTTGTGTAGGACAGTCTGAAGATGCTCTGTAGCAAGTTTGGTGTCAATTGAGCAAAAATTGTGGGAGGAGATAGGTTTAATAAGTTTTACAGTTTTTGAAAAAAACAGAGTGATGGACTTCATAATTTGCAATAGGTTTAAATGTACAAAAGTTTCTTCAGTATTGGGGCTACATTGTGGTGAAAGTTGTAAATCTGTAGCACATATGGTTGATTTGTTATGAATTTTCAAAATTTTGAACTTTAGAGGCTTGCTGTAGCGCCACCATCAGGACTATTGGCCTGTTTTTGCAGCTGAGGCAATCTGACATGGGACTGGACCTTTGTGCAAAGTTTGGTCATTTTTCATGTATGGGAAGTAGGATTTCCTCGGAAGAAGAAGAAAGAAAGAAAGAAAGAAAGAAAGAAAGAAGAACATGCAGGATTACAATAGGGTTCTGGCAGCTTAGGCTGCCTGGCCCCTAATAAGGACTTTTTAAATTACTTCTCTGATTTTCTGGCTGAAATCATGCCCAAATATGACTGCGTCCTTATTGTTGGGGATTTTAATATTCATGTGTGTTGTCCTGATAAGCCAATGGCAAAGGACTTTTTAAGCCTCATTGACTCTTTTAATCTTGTGCAGTCTGTCTGGTCCCACACTAGGACGCAGACACACACTTGATCTTGTTTTATCTTTTGGTTTGCCTGTTTTTAACTTAGAGGTCTGTGACGCAGCACTCTCTGATCACATGTCTGTATTATTTGAGGTTGCATCATTAACCCTTCCACAGCTGTTCAGTTCTCGGCCGTTTTCAGTCAGACTCACAGCTGTGTCACTGAGTGTATGGACAATGATACGGAGGAGCTTAGTTCATGGTTTCATTCCACCTGCCAATCCGTTTTAGACACCATGGCTCCGTTAAAAACCAGGCAGCCTAGGACTAAAGCTGAGCCCTGACTGGATGACACAACTCGTGCTGTGCAGTGAATCAGCTCCTTTAAGAGTTTTTAATGATATCTTTTTAGCTCCTGGCTCCGGTGACTGTGTTATTCTTGTGCTTTTAGATTTAACTGCTGCATTTGACACAGTGGGTCATGAACTGTTAATCTCTCGTTTGAAACAGTGGGTGGGTATCAGGGGTGCAGCACTGGAGTGGTTCAGCTCATACTTGGCTGATCGAACTTTCTGTGTCAGCCTTGGTGGCTCTGTGTCCTCCTCTGCTCGTCTCTCATGTGGGGTCCCACAGGGCTCAGTTTTAGGCCCTCTTCTCTTCTCTCTCTACTTGCTTCCACTTGGTTCCGTATTGCTGTAGAGCTGAGCGAAAGTGGAAAAGGGACAAACTGCAGGTGTCATTTCAGATTTTAAGGGACTGCGGGCATCATTATCAGACGACTGTGAAAGATGCTAAAAGGAAACATTTCTCTGATATTATTCTGTCTAACTGTCATAAGCCTCATGTTTTGTTTAAGACCATTGACTCTGTTCTTAATGCCCCACAGACCGTCTGTCCTGAGTCCTCCCCTGCTGTGTGTGAAAATTTTCTTCACTTTTTCATTGATAAGGTTGCCTCCACTAGGGCTTTAATCTCACCCTCTGCGTACGACACTTCAGTCTCTGTGTCGTGCTCTGCTGTCTTGGACAGATTTGAGCCTGTGACTCTGTTCTTTGTTACAGAAGACTGTTGGTCAGTTGAAGCCCTCAGGTTCTCCGAATGATGTGGTCCCTCCTCGACTATTTAAAGAGGTTCTCCCCACTATAGGGTCCTCTGTTCTGACACTTATCAATAGCAGTTTGTCCTCAGGTGTGGTCCCTGAAAATTTCAAACATGCAGTAGTGCAACCTTTGATTTAAAAACCAGGACTAGATACTGCTGTTCTCACAAATTACAGGCCTATCTTTAAATTGCCTTTTATCTCAAAAATCCTCGAGAAGATAGTTTGCAGCCAATTAATGGTTTTTCTGGAAGAGCATAAAGTTCTTGAGGTCTTCCAATCTGGTTTTAAAACCTTGCACAGCAGTGAGTCAGCTCCTTTAAGAGTTTTTAATGATATCTTTTTAGCTCCTGGCTCCGGTGACTGTGTTATTCTTGTGCTTTTAGATTTAACTGCTGCATTTGACACAGTGGGTCATGAACTGTTAATCTCTCGTTTGAAACAGTGGGTGGGTATTAGGGGTGCGGCACTGGAGTGGTTCAGCTCATACTTGGCTGATCGAACTTTCTGTGTCAGCCTTGGTGGCTCTGTGTCCTCCTCTGCTCGTCTCTCATGTGGGGTCCCACAGGGCTCAGTTTTAGGCCCTCTTCTCTTCTCTCTCTACTTGCTTCCACTTGGTTCCGTATTTAGGAAGCGTGGTATTTCCTTCCACTGTTATGCGGATGACAGTCAGATTGATGTCCCTCTCAAAAAGAAAGATGCATATTCTGTCAAACCACTACTCAGGTGTCTTGACGACATAAAGGCCTGGATGGCTATAAACTTTTTAAATTTTAACGAGAAAAAGACAGAGGTGATGGTTTTTGGTGGCACCACTGGGGCCTCCCTTGTAGATCTGGGTTCCTTGGCCCAGTTCATTAAGCCAACCGTCACAAACCTTGGGGTTAAAGTGGATACAGATCTCAAACTCGACTGTCAGATCAGTTCAGTCATTAAATCGAGCTTCTTCCAGTTGAGGTAGCTGGCCAAAATTAAACCTGTTCTTTCAAGGCAGCACTTTGAAACAGTAATCCGTGCCTTTGTGACCACTGGGCTGGATTACTGTAATGCACTTTATGTGGGGGTCAGTGGGTCCTCTGTCGCCCGTCTTCAGATGGTGCAAAATGCTGCTGCACGTCTTTTAACTGGAACACGTAAACACGAGCACATTTCCCCCATTTCAGCCTCACTTCACTGGCTGCCCATACATTTTAGGATCAGTTTTTAATTCTTTTATTTACTTTAAAATCCCTCAATGGTCTCGCCCTGCCCTGCCTTTCCGAGCTGCTGCAGCCTTATATACACCCCCCCCAAAACGAAGTGCATGCTGAGAGGTGACCGTGCCTTTGCTGTGGCAGCTCCTAAACTATGGAACCATCTGATCGGGCCTCCTCTCTGTCTGTTTTTAAATCCCATCTTAGAACCCATCTTTTCTCCTTGGCTTTTGACACCATGTGAGATGTTGAATGTACTATTATTTTTATTTTATTGTTTATTTATTTTTTGTTTATTGTTTTAATTGTATATCTTTTTTTGTTTTATGTCTTTTTAAAAAAAATCTATTTCTTGTATTTTATTCTTTTATTTTGTTTTTATTTTTTCTTCTGTATAGCACTTTGATCCACTGTGGTTGTTTTAAAGTGCTTTACAAATAAAGTTGGATTGGATCATTTTATATAACATATATAAACAGTCAGTAAACTATATTTGTAATAATTTATCAATTAATGAAAACAAACTGAGTAAAAGTTTAACATCCAAAACCAAAGTTTCTACATCTGTTCAACGTCTCCAGTCTAAAGATTTGAAGTTTTCTTGTTTGTCTCAGAAGTCATCAGAAATCAGTCAGATATTTGTAATGAATATGGACAGAGTCAGGTGTATTTAACAGACAGACAAACTTCACAGTCATGTTGTGTATCCACGATGGAACTCAGTGTGTTCTGATCTGTTTTCTATCATTTGCAGTTTCTTCATCTTTTCCTTTGTGACACTCGAGCATCCTGCTGGACAAAAGTCAACTCAGCATTAAAGCCTGGATCACCTGTTTCATTGAGTTCTGTTCCTATTTATGTGTTTTGTGTTTTAATTTACTGTCCAAAATAAGACCCAAACTTTTCATCCAGACCAGAAGTAATTCTCAAATTTGTGTATTTCAAAACCAGGAGATGTTCCAGGAGCAGACCTTTTAGTCCAGTCATAGCCAGAAACCAGATCAGGTAATATTTTGTGTATTTCAAAACTCTAATGTGGAAATTAGGGGAGTTTTGATGCTAAAAATCAGGATTATCCTGATCCCAGTGGAAAGGTGGAGTCAGCAAGTTTAAAATTAACTTCATGAAAATGAATTATCAAAAACAGCGTTTCTGTGCAGAACACATCATGAGAACGTTGTTAACTTCTTCACTGTTCTTATCATGACAGTAGTTTAATAAAATATACGACCTGGTCATTAATACTAATTTGATATAAGACAAAATATAGATGTATTTTTTAATGTGATGAACTAACTGATGGCTCTTCTGATTGGTTGGATACAATCTGTACCACACCAGTGCATGGTGAATAGTTTGACAGGTATTTGGCAAATTGATGAGTAAATGTAGTGGGTACTTAAAATACAATATAAACTAATGCACTTTTGAATGTTAAATTTGGTGTAATAGTATATGTTCATGTTACTACTGTTTTGGTATGTCTTATTTTGAAAGGAACTATTGAAAGGGGAAGTTAGGAGTAATGTCATGTCTGGTATGCAGTCGCTAGGGGGTGCTCTCGGCCTGTGTATCAGTCATTAAATATACAGACGTGAGAGCTGAACAGTCGCTGTTGTTTTCTAACTCAAGTTATCTCTTCCCCTGTGCAGGGGTGTAACATTTTGGAGGCACTGCTGGGATGACGCGATGTGGGCTAAGCTTAGCAAAACTAAACCCAGTTGTAACTCAGCCCTCAACTTACCCAGTACGACGACATCGAGTGGTGAAGTCATTTTGTCATCAGTGCACTGGACCTGAGGCAAAAGATTTTATTTGCCTCACAAGAGTCAGAGTCCGGATTAAAATATGTCCCTGGGCTTGTCCAAAACATGTTCCTCCACACAGTGTTGACTGGCTTGCAGAGTGACAACATTAAGCGTGATCCCCAACCATACCTCAAACTGTCAAGTGTTTCTGATGAATTATTACTGGAAAAATTAAACATTTCTTGTGCTTATGGTAGTGTTGTGACGTTCACGAACGAACCGGTTCTTTTGAACGGCTCATTAACATGAACGATGGGAACCGAGTCGCAGCTGGGAACCGTTCTTTTTTTTTTTTTTTTTTTTCCCCAGTTACATGGGGAGGAGGTGCTTATTAGATATGCAAATAGCATCACGCCACGTTGTGCAGGCTGCCTTCACGTGAGTGCACCCTGCCTCGGAGAGCAGCAGCAGCAGCGAGCGGTCTAAATGAGGAGGAGGGGAGTCAGTCTGTCGTTGTCGACAAAATGAGCCAATTAAGGAAACGAAGCAGCATTTGGATGCACTTTTCTCTCGTGGCAGACAGTAAGGCTAAATACAGTATTTGTAAAAAAAAATCATCGAGTCATGGTTTACACACATATACACAGAATTTGTACAAAGGGTAATTCAAAATAGTGACGTCACTGTCAATGCAGAGTGATATGGCGCCACCCTGTGGAATATTTACAATGAATCCAGATCAGACTTTAAAATCTAATCCACACATGTCAAATAAGGTTATAATCAATATTTCAGAATAATTCAAACTCATATTGGTGGGATATCTAAATTCATTCCTCCCAGTGATTATTTCCAAGATAAAATGAGTTAAGGCCAGGCTGGCTTCTTAAAACTTAATAAATATAAAAATGAGCCAAATGAGCCAGTTTTTTTGAACGGCTCTTGAAAGGAACAGCTCACCAAGATCCGGCTTCCCTCAAAGAGCCATAAATCCCATCTCTAGCTTATGGGAGTGAGAGACAAGACAATAGGAGAGTGGTAACACCACAACGTTCTGCAGCCATCCATTCCGCTCAGACCAATGACAACCCTGCAGAAAAGAAAGAGAAAGTTTAAGTTTCTCAAATTAAAGAGTTCATACAAAAGCCCCAGTGTTCACCCGCACAGTATCCAAGTCAAGTAAAGGGGCCCCAAAATGACTGTGGCCCGTGCCAGGTTATGGTCAGCAGGGCAACCATGCTCAGTACAGCCTCATGTTCCCCATGCAGCCCTCATTCGCCACACCAGCCTCCCGGCGCAGAAGGAGATGTTTTGCTTGTCAGCAATGTAATACTGAGGACTGTACGCACTGCTACGGGTGTTGCAGCAATGAACACTTCCTGGCTGGTTACAGGATGAGGGGGACAAGACAGTTTAGAGGTGCTCCTTTAAACGGATAAGGGTCGCTCCAGCGGGACAGGGAGTGACTCGTCCCATAACGCTGTCCCAGCATTGTGTATACTGTGGCATGAAAGGAAATAAAATGAGACTCTAGCAATGTGCATCATGCAAAAAAGTGCTTTACTGTTCAAAGTCCTGCCAGGTTGAACACTGGACTGTTCACAGAAATCACAGTGCACAAACCTCATGTGATACAATTTATGCTAAGACACCAAAACAAAAGACACAAGTTAAAGTGGTTCCGCTAATAGGAAAAAATATCTCATTGACTGTTACATGCAAGGAAAAATGACTAGAGCTCTATGGGACGCTGGGTCTCAAGTGACAATAATGTGATAAATATGAAGCTCAGAGATATTAGTTAATTATTGGAAGCAAAAACTCTAAATATCACTGTAGCTAATGGACAAAGTATGCCAGACGTTGGCCGGGTCAAAGTCATATTTAAGTTAGCCTCTCATGGAGCTCCAGCAACAGAGGTTATTGTCCCCACACTTGCCATAAACATTGCCAGCCTGGCTCAACCCATCGTCGGCTCCAGTGTAATTGGACTCACCGTGGACGCAGAGTTACAGCAGTCTCACACCACTAATAAGCACCAGCTGATCCAGACTGTTGTGGCTGCTTTCCCTGGTTTCAAGACGAATGATGTCCAAGCCTGTGTGTAACAAGTGAGTACTGAACAGACATACGAGTACATGGTTAAAACTACAAAAGAGAAACTAAATGTACCAAGACACACTTCTGTAAAAGTAGAATGCTGTGTATAGACAGCCCCCTTTCATGAAGACACCACCCTACTGTTTGAGTCTGATGTCAATCCACGGTGGGCAGAGGGGCTGGAATTCTGTGACACCCTTGTGAAACTGAGAAAGGGAGTAAAACCATTCATTATTGTTGACGTGCAGAACCCCACAGACCATGATATTGTACTAGCTGGGAGAACAATTATTGGAACAGTACAACCCATCCAAGCTGTTTATCCTGCCGCTGTCTTTGAGCAGTCCCACCCTACTCCTTCAACTACAGTGAGTAATGTGGATGTGGAGGAGGCGAAACCCTCCAGTGATGTGTGGGACCCTCCTGTTGATCTGAGCCATCTCTCCGAGCCTGAAAGGAAGTGGTACAGAAAATGTTAAGAGATGAATTGGCTTCTTTCTCTAAGTCAGAAAGCGACATTGGATGCATAGAGAAGTTACAACTCTCCATCTCATTAAAAGCCACTGAGCCGGTTGCTAAAAGGTACCTGTCTGTGCCCAGACCGCTGTATAGAGAAATGAAGGATTATCTGCATGACCTGATCGCACAAGGCTGGGTAAAAAAATCAAACTCACCTTACGCATCTTCAGTAGTCTGTGTACGCAAAAATGTGGGGGCTTATGCTCGTGCATTGATTATCATGAGGTGAACAGGAAAACCACCCCTGACCGCCAACCGATTCCAAGAGTACAAGACATCATGGAGGGCCTGGGGGCAACTCCTGGTCCTCCTTGTTCGACCAAGGGAAGGCCTATCATCAAGGATTCTTTGGTGGTGAGCGATGGAGTAGTCGTGTTTTCGAGTGGCTCCTCTCCAACCATAGTTAACAACAAAGAAATTCCCTTTCAAACGCTGTTATTATCATCCACTCCATTCGTCAGGTTACAGGCAAGAAAATGACCAGGCCTAAAGCAAGCAGACCTTGGGAAAAGAACGAAAAAACACCTGAAGGCGTTGAATTGACAAGTGTGGCTGGCAAGACATTGTTAGCCACAGGGCTAAGTCAAGCTAGTGATGCAGCTTCGCACATGGAGACTAACCCCTCTACAGCAGATCTGATGAGTGCAATTACTGCCTTAAAGTGTACTGTGGAGACTAAGTTCATGCCATCTCAACCACTATGTCTGCTATGCAAAATACAGGGAACATACACGACATCGAAGAGGTGGTTAACACACATGATGACAAGCTAGCTTCTCTCGAGACTCTCTGCAAGGCTCTTCAGGACGGATACGATGAGCAGCGCAAGAAATTAGCGGATCTTGAATCTCGTTCAAAAGACTCCTGCACAACCTGGTGGTGTGTTCAGGCACATCTTCGGTAGGTGGGAACTTACTGCATTTGATTAAAACTAGGACTGTGCCTTGCATTATCTTGCTTCAACAATTGACTAGACTCTGGCATTAATGCCCAACCTTTTTATCTGTTTGGTGAGATAACAGGAGTTTGAAAAGGAAAAAAAATAAATAAATAAAAAAGGTTGATATACTTAAATGTCTACGTTTTAGGACACAGCAGTTTGACTGTATTCGGTTCAATGTATGCCTACAGAGGCTGCAAGTACTCTTTTCCTTTCTTTCTTTTTTCCTTTTTGTTTATTTTACTTCTGTTGGAGTGGAGCAAGGGAGGTGAGGGAATGATGCCTATGCTCCTATCAGAACCCATTAGGTTAGAGAAGGGCTTCAGTTGGGGAGGTCC
The DNA here is from genome assembly GCA_034769285.1 of Lutjanus argentimaculatus. Classification (NCBI taxonomy): domain Eukaryota; kingdom Metazoa; phylum Chordata; class Actinopteri; order Lutjaniformes; family Lutjanidae; genus Lutjanus; species Lutjanus argentimaculatus. The sequence continues at coordinate 132,552 of JAWZSL010000129.1, forward strand.
CTCATTTATGTTGGGGGTGGGTTATTGTTCTTTATTTTTATGTTCTGTTTTGGTGGTAGACATAAAGTTACAGGTAATGCAGTTTTGTTTGCTGACAGCATAATAAATAGCAGAAACATAAAGTCAGACACTTACCTGACAGCACTTTAAGGCTAGTTAGTTGGAACGTAAAGGGCCTTGGAAATCCAGAAAAACTGGCAAAAGTCCTTGCACATCTTAAGTCATTACAGCCTGACATCATTCTATTACAAGAGACACATGCTAAGCACAATGTTCAGTCAGTGCTTTGTGCTAATTGGTTGGGGTCAGGCATATCATGCTAATTTTGGGGCTAAAGCTAGGGGGGTAGCAATTTTGTTCAGGATAAACATCCCTTTTATCCAGAACACTATGATTGTAGATCCAGATGGTAGATATTTAATAGTGGAAGGTAATCTTAATTCTACATCAGTGACCCTTGTGAACATTTACGGTCCTAATTTTGACGGCCCTGAGTTCTTCCAGAAAATTTTCAATTCAATTTCAAATTTAAATCATACAAATGTTATAATTGCTGGGGAAGAACTGCGTCCTTGACACTAATTAAGATAAGACCTCTTCAACCCCAGTGCAGCAGTCAAAATCTGGGCAGTTCCTAAACACCACATTAAAAAATCTAAACATTGTGGATATTTGGAGATTATTATTCCCCATGGGAAGAGAGTATTCTTTTTTCTCCCCAGTCCATAAGTCATAGTCTCGTATCGACTATTTCTTTTTGGACTCTAAACTCATCTCAGCAGTGAGAGATGCTACCTATTATCCAATCCTGGTTTCAGATCATAGTCCAATTTCGCTAGATCTGCAGCTGCTTAACTTAGGTAATAGAGGACAAAAGAATTGGCGTTTTGATCCAGCATTACTGAAGAATGAGTCTTTCCATAAGAAGATGGAGGAACATATCTCATTCTTTCTTAAGTCAAATGATAAGGGAGATGTAAATGATTCAATTTTATGGGAAAGACTGCACATAATTTCCTATACGTCAGCCAAGCACAAAGCACAAGCAGAAGCTCTCAGAGAGATAGAGGTTAAAGCGATATTCCACCCAAAAATGATCATCCACTCAGTATGTACTCACCTCTATGCTGATGTGAGGATGGGTGAAGATCTTCAGTTCACAAAACAATCCTGGAGTTTCAGCAGAAAACAGGGTTGCAGCCAAATCCAGTACAATGGCAGTGAATGGTGACCACGGATAAAATGTTAAAAAAGAACACAAAACAAACACAAAATGTCTCCATCCTGCTCGTGTGGTGTAATCCAAGTGTCTGCGAGCCACGACATTAAAATTTAACCACAAAAGACGACATTTACACCATGTTTTTAGCTGAAATGTCAACTGTAGCCTCTCAGACTCGAGCCAGATGCACAAGAGATCTTGCAATTTTTTTTTCGATACATCGACGCCATGTTTACATGCTACCTGGGAGGCTACAGTTGGACTACAGTTGCTCCTGGGCCAAAAAAGATCATGACTCCACTCTTGTTTCCTCATATAGACCTATCTCTCTTCTTCCAGTCGAAAAACAAAATTGCTTACTAAAATTTTATCAAATTGTCTCAGAAATCACATTGCTAAAATAATACATCCGGATCAGACTGGATTTATGCCCAATCATCATATATATTTTAACATGCGTAGGCTCTTTAATATTATGTATGATCCTGCCCATCGTACAGATGTGATTTCTCTTGACACCGAAAAGGCTTTTGACCAAATTGAATGGCCTTATATGCTGTCTGTCCTAGCTAAATTTGGTTTCAGTGATTCATTCATTAATTGGATTAAAATAATTTATAAAGAGCCTACTGCTTCTGTTGTAACAAACCAAGATATTTCAGATCCTTTTCGATTATATAGAGGCCCACACCAAGGTGATCCTATTTCCCCATTTATGTTTGCTTTAGCGTTAGAACCTCTGGCCTCTCTCCTCTGGTACAGTACCAGGGGATTTTAAACATGCAGTAGTACGACCCATACTTAAAAAAACGGCCTTGATCCCTCCCTCTGTTCAAATTTCAGGCCTATCTCAAATCTTCCATTTATTTCCAAAATCTTAGAGAAGGTTGTCCACAACCAGTTGTTACTATTCTTAGAAGATAATGGTATTACTGAGCTGTTCCAGTCTGGGTTCAAAGCTCTCCATAGCACAGAATCAACACTCTTGAAGGTGTCAAATGATGTACTTTTGTCAACAGACTCTGGGAAATTTGTCGTCCTGGTGCTTTTAGAGTTGTCTGCTGCATTTGACACTGTTGACCACAGCATTTTAATCTCTCGCCTCGAGCACTGTGTGGGCATTAAGGGTATCGCCCTTGACTGGTTTCGGTCTTACCTAACTGACAGAAGTTTCTGTGTAAAAATTGACAACTTTGCGTCCTCAAAAGCTCCTCTTCCACATGGGGTCCCCCAGGGCTCGATCCTCGGCCCTCTTTTATTTGCTTTTTATTTACTCCCCCTTGGTTCTGTTTTTAGGAAACACAGCATTTCATTTCATTTTTATGCTGATGATTGCCAGATCTATGTTCCACTGGCACAAAACAATGCCCACTCAGTCCAGCCACTCATAGACTGTCTTAACGACATTAAAGCCTGGCTTTCATTTAATTTCCTCAGTCTAAATGAGAACAAGACCGAAGTAATGGTGTTCGGACCAAGTTGCTGTTCTCCCCCCAAAGTTGACCTTGGCTCTCTGTCACTGTATCTTAAGGACTGTGTCACTAACTTGGGGGTTAAGTTCAATTCTGATTTTAAATTTGAGAAACAGATCAGTGGTGTAGTACAAAAAAGTTTTTATCAACTACGTCAAATAGCAAAGGTGAAACCTATTTTATCAAGACCTGACTTGGAGAAATGAATCCATGCTTTTATCACGACTCGTCTTGATTACTGCAATTCCTTGTACGTAGGTATTAGCCAGGCTTCCCTTGCCCGTCTGCAGCTTGTGCAGAACTCTGCTGCACGCCTGCTAACTCAGACCCGTAGGCATGAGCACATCACACCCATCCTGGCGTCCCGACACTGGCTCCCTGTGCGCTATAGAATTAATTTTAAGCTTCTGTTATTTGTTTTTAAATGTCTAAACAACCTTGCTCCACCATATCTGTCTGATCTGCTTCAGCCTTACTGCCCACCCCGATCCCTAAGATCAGCCGATCAGCTGCTGCTGGAAGTCCTCCAAACAAGGCTGAGGCTCAGATGAAACAGAGCGTTTGAGGTCGTTGCTCCCAAGCTCTGGAACGAGTTGCCTTTTAACATTAGACAGGCCTCGTCGCTTCCTGTTTTTAAATCTCTTTTAAAAACACACTTTTATTTCTTGGCTTTCAATACACTTTAACACACTTTAACTTATTTCCACTCTGAAAGAGGCGATGCTTGTGTTTTTTATGCTTTTAACTCAATTTCTTTTTTTTAAATTATTTTTATGTGCCAATGTACAGCACTTTGGCTATCCCTGTGTTTTTTTAAAATGTGCTATATAAATAAAGTTGATTGATTGATTGATTGATTCAAGGATACGCTTAAGTCCTGAGATTCATCAGAATCCGAATTCATCAGGGTACATCCAACAAGTTCTCGGCTTACGCCGATGATGTTATTTTGTTTATTTCAGACCCTAAAGCATCTGTAACACCCCTGCTAGGTCTAATAAATAATTTTGGTTCATTAGCAGGATATAGGATAAATTGGGCAAAGAGTGAACTTATGCCTTTATCACAACTGGTAGACAAAGAATTCCTGAAGACTACCCCATTTAAGATGTTTCTGATGAATTTACAAGTTTGGGTACACCTTGCCTATCTCAATGGTCAGACGCATTAATGGCATTAAAATGGTAGCGTTGCCGAGGTTTTTATATATTTTTCGGTCAATCCCGGTGTTCATCTCTCAATCCTAGTAAAGGTATGAGTGAAGGTGGATTTGGTCTTCCTCAGTTTAAATTGTATTATCTGGCTGTTTATTTAAATATTCTGTCCTTTTGGCGTCGTTGCCCTCCTGGCAGCAACCTCGAAGGAATGCCAGCATGGCTGCAAATAGACCCCCTTTCTTGTTAGCATTCAAGTCTCCCTGCACTTCTCAAAAGTCCAGTTAAGATTAAAAAAATCATTTATGGGAATAATCCCATAATCCAAAACTCCTTAAAAGTTTGGTCTCAGGTGTTATTCTATAATGAAAGCTCCTAAAATGTACCCGGACTCTCCGATATCCTCCAATCGCATGTTTAGACCGGGTTTGGAGGACCCAGTCTTCACAACTTGGAGAGAGAAGGGTATCATCTCTCTCAGGGATGTCTACATTAATGATCACCTCACCTCTTTTCAGGAATTGCAGCAGAAGTTTCAGCTCCCAACTTCACATTTCTTCCATTTCCTACAATTGTGACACTTTCTGAGGGCTCATGTCCCCCTGTACGAGCAGAAACCTCATCATGCTGCTTTGGATAGCCTTTTAACTATTGAACCATATGCCAAAGGTGCTGTCTCTCATTTTTATAACATCCTACAAAAACCAAATAGTCCATCAACAAATTCATTTAGAGAGGATTGGCAGAAGGAGTTATGAACTGTAATTTCAGATGAAATGTGGAAAATCTGTGTTGAAAATATCCACAGTAGTTCGATAAATGCTAGGCATGCTTTGATTCAATTCAAAGTGGTGCATAGATTAGTTTCGTTTCTGTTTTTCTTTTGAGTTCTTTCTGAATTTATCCTTCTTTGTATACTTGTTTGTGTACCTGTTCCTATGTTATTTTTATACAAATGTTCAAAATCAATAAACAGATTTTCCAAAAAAAAAAAAAAAAAAAAAAAAAGATTAATTGCTGAGGAGAGCAGACATCTGACTGCTTTTGTGACCCCCTGGGGTCTGTACAAGTGGATCAGAATACCGTCGACTTGATGAATGCGCCTGTTGCCTTCCAGCGATGTATGGAAAACTGTCAGGGAGGTTTGAGAGATGAGATTTGTATTCCATATCTGGATGACACAATTGTGTTCAGCAAGTCATTTGTAGACGATGTCAGGACAGTGCTCCAGCAGCTCAGACAGCATGGCATAAAGTTAAAACCCAGCAAATGTGAGTTGTTTAAGTGGGAAGTACGCTCTCTGGGGCATATTGTTTCAGCAGAGGGCAGTAAGATGGACCCAGCGGTCACCATTGCAGTGAGGGCTCGAAAAGAGAAACAGCCATGCACTGTAGGCTATAATGGGCCTCCTGGGCTACTACAGGCAGTATATTAGGGATTTCTCCCACATCGCCGGCCCCTCTATAACCTCCTGACAGCTTCCCCAGATAAGCAGCAGACTGAAAATCGAGGAGCAGAGACAAAAGCAATGAAAGGAAAATGCAAGGGCGTTCCCTCCAATCAGTTAATTACCTGGAATGAAAGCCACCAACAGCTGCTTGAGAAACTGATAAACTGTCTGGTACAGCCACCAATCCTCGTGTTCCCAGACTTCAGTAGACCTTTCATCTTACGCACAGATGCCTCCAATCAGGGCCTCAGCGCCATGTTATATCAGGAGCAGGCAGGAAAAATGCGAGTCATCGCATACGCATCCTGTACCCTTACTGAGTCTGAGAAGAACTATCATTTTAATTCTGAAAAACTGGAGTTCCTGGCTCTGAAGTGGGCCATCTGTGAAAAAAATTGAGACTACCTGATTGGCTCCTCTTGCATTGTGTACACAGACAACAATCCACTCACTTATGTGTTGTCAATATCCAAACTCAATGCCACTGGATGTCAGTGGGTAGCTGAGCTGGCAGATTTTCACATCACTATCAAGTATCGCCCAGGCCGAGAGAATACAGATGCCAATAGCCTTTCCAGAATGCCTGTTGATACTGAGACTATGATGAAGGAATGTACAGAGGAGCCATCATTCTGATCAGTGCAAGCCACAGTACAGTCTGTTGAGGCACAGGAGTCCAATATCATCTGGTCTATGGCCCTGTCAGCCCAGTGTGCTGTGACAGCTGAATCAGAGCATCAGCCCATTCCTCCTGAAGAGATCTGTCGGGCTCAAAGAGAGGATCTGTGTATGGGTTCTGTGATTAAGTGTTTGCTGTCTGGTAACAAACCTGGGAGTCAACAGATGAAATCATTCAGTATGTAGACTAAACAGCTGTTACATGAGTGGGAGAGACTGACATTGGACGATGATGGTATTTTGCGTCACAAAACAGCTGTAAGAACACAACTTGTCCTCCCTCAAAAATATAAGGGCATGGTACTAAAAGCATTACACAATAATATGGGGCATCAAGGAGTGGAAAGAACATCCTCACTGGTAAGAGATTGATTCTTCTGGCCGCAGATGCAGAGGGAGATTGGACAGTATGTTTCTTCAAGCTGCTCCTGTCTAAAAAGTAAGAAACCCAGCAGAGAAACCAGAGCACCACTCACCAGTATTGTCACTACTCAACCTTTTGAGCTGGTGTCTGCTGATTTCCTGCATGTGGACAGATGTTCTAGAGGGTACGAATACATAGTAGTCATAATCGGCCACTTCATGCAATTTGCACAAGCCTATGCCTCAAAATCAGGCAAGATAGTGGCTGACAAGATCTTTAATGACTATGCCTTGAAGTTCGGATTCCCCCTGAGAATACATCATGACGAAGGGGGTGAATTTGAAAATCAGCTGTTTTCTCAGTTGGCAAAGAACTGGGATTGCAGGCTCAAGAACGACACCATACCACCCAGTAGGAAATGCTCAAGTTGAGTGCTTCAACAGAACGCTCCTGCAAATGTTGAAAACACTAACAGAGAGGGAGAAATCCAACTGGAAAGAGTCATTAAACAAGCTTACCTAAGCATACAACTGTACCAGGAGTGAGGTCACAGGGTTTTCTCCCCTTTATCTCCTGTTCAGGAGAGCCCCACGACTTTCTATTGACCTGCTATTCTGGCTGACACCAGAGACTGGAACCCCAGACCACCAGCAATACATGAAAAGATGGAAAAGTGGAATGCAGGAAGCGTATGAGATTACCAGAGAGAGTGCAAAGAGATCTGCAGAGTGTACGGCAGGTAAACAAGGACCTTCCAATCTATGAAGTTGTGCCTGGGCAAGGGAAGGGAGAGACAGCAGAATCTTGCACCATAGAGGTTCCACTCAGAGGCACCAAACAGTCAAAGAAAAGGAACAGCAGGAAAGACCAGATGAAAACAGTGCAGCACAACCTGAGAGCAGCAGTGATGATGAAGGAGAATGGAATTGTTACCTGCCAGTGCAACCTCTACCAGCAATGCAGCCTCAGGTGGCTGAAAACAGAGCTGACTGAAATGGAGTATGTCAATGATTTAATAAATTCTAAGTCCAGAGAGGAACCGGGGCCACAGCGGGATGAGGGTCAGAGTGAATCACATGTGCTGGATCAAGGGAGCACACCAAATCAAGTGGAAACCGTCTTTCCAGATGAGGTTGCTTTGGAGGACAGCTTACCGACGCCCTCATCACCTGGTCAAAGTGGAAGTAACAACGAGGCTGTGCAGACTCCAGAGAGTCTTCACCTACGATGAACTGGGTAAACCAGTTTGTTACAGCATCGGATCACCGGCTTCTCAGACATTCTGGTACCAGCCTTTGCCATATGAACACAGAACAGCGGAGACTCGATGGAGGTATACTGCGCTGCTCCTCCACCACCAACCAGTGCCCTTACATGCATACTGAACAACAAACACACACGTAACATTTCATGGACTGTTTGCTGAACAACAAATACACATTCATACATTTCATGGACTGTTTTGAAAAACAGAGTATATTCACATCCTCACTATTTTGTGAACTGTTTGCAGAATAGATAACACATATACACATTTGATGGACATGGAGAATACTCCATGAAAAATGTAATATGTAATATGTAATATAACATAAAATGTTCATAAATGCTAAGATTCTTGGCTAGAGATGAATACTTATTTTGCTACAGGTAGCCATAATAAGCCATATTTTTGGTGCAAGATGTCAGTTAAATTTGGTGTAATAGTATATGTTCATGTTACTACTGTTTTGGTACGTCTTATTTTGAAAGGAAGAAGAACAGTTTGGGAAACACTCGTAGGACAGAAAGTTCCTTTGCTAAGGTAGGAACCTTTGTAGAACACTGAGGAACACTGAATCTCTGAAACGCAGCCCTGGTTTATAATATGGCAAACATCTAAATTAAATCAGAAACCAGTTGAAATAGTTTTCTGCAAAGACCGTCAACACCTGATCAAATTTGATCTTTTATTAAAAAATAAGATATTTGGTGATTTGTTTTTAACATGTTATTCATAAAATGATCTATTTTACCGATAAAATAATGTTATTATAAGTTATTAACAGTATTGGTTTAATAATGTTTCTCTCAGAGACACAGCAGGTTCACTTTCTTTCCATTTAAATCAGTCAGTGTGTGTGTGTGTGTGTGTGTGTGTGTGTGTGTGTCCTCGTGTGTGTGTCCGTGTGTGTGTTAGATTAACAAACACTGATCCACCATCAAAGACCTCCTCCCACAAAGAGGCCCCTCTCGACCCTGTGGGGCCCCTGGGTGTCCCCTGAGTCACGTCCTCTGTCAGGTCGATGTGCTTCTCACTTTAAATATAACTTGAGTCAACACATGAGTTTAATCCAAGAGTTCAGCTGCAGCAGCAGAACACAGAACACAGTATCACTCCGTGTAGAAAAGGCCCCAGAGTCGTCAGTTTATCGTATTCACTGTTGTTGATGTGCCTTTAATTATCTGTTCATCAGTGTTCATTTCAGTATTAATCTTACAGGTGAGCCCGCTCACGGGTTGGTTATATTGTGAGTGACGTGGTTGTGCATAACCTTTATTGACTGATGTAGACGACAGTTCAGAGCTAAATCACTTTAATTACCTGCCGTGCCGGCTCTGTGTCCATGCCTGCTAGATAGCCATCCAGCTCACCTGTCCCTGCACGTTGGGTGTAAATATGTCATGTTTATCCATAATTATGTTTGTATGTTCATTATCTGGTTCAAGTACAGATTAGAGGGTGTTATCACTGCACTAAAATGCGGTGTAACCAGTTTAAAGTAGCGTTTATCCTCGATGTTTAACGCTAATTTGTCACTGCAAGTAGCACACGTTGGACTTTCACAATAAGAGCGTCATGGCAGTTCAGTTACTGGAAGTGATGTGTAAAAAATGATGGTGACTTGACAGAGTGAGACAAGTCTGAGAGACCTGTGTGCTGAGTGTTTTAAAGAGTTTGTTTACTAGAGTAATAAGAGAGATAAGATTGTAATCTTTGATTACCTACCTCATTTGATTATTGTCTGTTTATATTAGACTGGTGATATGTTATAGGTTGAAGAAGAACGCAGAGCGCAGGATGTAGAGCGCAGAGTGCAGAGCGCAGAACACAGAGCACAGAACGTAGAACACAGAGCACAGAACACAGAACACAGAGCACAGAACGCAGAACACAGAGCACAGAATGCAGATGAGGACCGAGCGCGAAGCGAGCGCAGAAGCAGAACACAGAACGCAAGTGCAGGACGCAGGACACAGAACACAGAACGCAGGACACAGAACACAGAACACAGGCACAGAACAGACGCAGAGCACAGAACACAGAGCCAGACACAAACGCAGAGCACAGAGCAGAACGCAGGACACAGGAACAGAACACAGAGCACAGAACGCAGACACAGAACACAGAAGCAGACACAGAACGCAGAGTGCAAATGCAGGACACAGAACCAGGCAAGAAACACAGAACACAGAGCACAGAACGCAGATGCAGGAACACAGACGCAGAATGCAGAACACAACCACAGAGTGCAATGAAGGACACAGAGACAGATACATAGTGAGGACCAGTTTATCTGGAACATAAAATAAATGTTATAAATGATCAAAATACAGACTTTTACAGTGTCAGAGCTCATTATTTTTGATTTGTCACTTATTTTATTCTCAGTTTGACAGTTTTGTTTACTTTTGTTTATTTTTGTGTTTCTGTTCTTTGTCTCGTTTAAGTTTTATTCAAAAACATTTTCTTTGTGCATTAGGATGTTTGTGTAAATGTCATTTGTAAAATCTCCTAAAAGACCACTAGAACCTCTAAAAGATCATTAGAACCTCCTCAAAATGACTAGAATCTCTGTAAAAGACCATTAAAACCTCCTAAGACCACTAGAACTTTCTAACGGCCCATTAGAACCTCATAAAGACCCTCCCTGAAGGACCTGGCCTCTGTGGAACCCTCTGTGTTCTCTTTATTCTTTCAGTCATTTATTGTCTGTGTTGATGTACTTTGGTGGAACTGGCCTGTTAAAGAACCCATCAGTAGGCTGATGTTCCCTGTTCGGTTCTCCTGCTGCTTCACTGTGAACAACCAGTTTCAAATGTTCCTGCAGTTGTTCCATGTTCCTGTCGCTGTGACAGAACCAACAGCTCGCCGCTGTGCATTCTATAAGCTGCTGTGAGGAACAAAATGTGCCAACGCAATTAAGTTTTATCTTCTCAGCAGAGAACCAGAGAAAAGTTACAGAACGTTTCATCATTAAGTCACAGTTACAGTCTGCAGCTCAATGTGGTCAACTCACCCCCCCTGCTGGACACATTCTGCAACTGCAACACAACTGTCTAACACCAGAGACAGAGACAGACAGTTCCTCGTGTTCTGTCTGTTTGTGGTTTGTTTTATCATAAAGATCATTTTCAAGTTTTGAGATAAACTTTAAAAAGTTTTGCTGACCTAAAGTCTTTAGAAGAGATTGTAACGATGTGTTCAGGACCCAGACTCAGAACAATAACGACCTGTACCGAACCCCTCAGCAGGCAGGTAACAGAACAGTTCTGTTTAAACATGGGATCTTGGACTTGTTGCAGCTTGAGCCGGATTTGCAGGCTTAGGATGAGTGAGCCGAACCGGTGAGCAGGAGGTAGGGGCGGAGCCAGAGAAATATTTATGGCATGAGGGGTTAAAAAATATATAGCTGATTTAATCCCAAACAATCACATATATCAATATATGCTTGAAGACGGCTCAGAGATATTTTAACTAAAGAACATTTCATAACTGTGGCACATGAGTAAAGCACTGTAGAAATATCTGATGTCTTTTTTCACTGAACATAAACCCATAACTTCTGCTAAAATGTGCAGAACTGATCATTCAATTATTTGTAATAATTTAGACTTCTGTCATTTTAAAAATTAACACATTAAATTTTACAGCCCTACGACAGACAGATCTGTCATGTTCCTTTGTTCTCCAGAGAAACGATGATCACATGTGATCTGTCTGCTCCGCCCATCCAGGAAGAGGGAGGCAGGTAGAGAGACAGCTTGGCGATTGTCCACAAGATTTTTTTTAAATTAGATCGTCCAAAACTGGGGTGGCAAGACACCTTTTAGGGGTGGCACCTTGCACCCCACGCCACCCCTCTAGATCCTCCTCTGCAAGGAGGCAGAGGGTCGAAGACCAGGTAAATCATCAGGGGGAAACTCCAAACAGACATGGGAACAGGTGGACACAAACCAGAGACACTGAGGCACGTCTCCTGGTCGGGGACAGACGGCTGCGGTGATCCTCCAGGATTCAGGCGAGACAGGTGAGTCAGAGACGGACAGAGTACGAGGAACAAGGAAACAGTCTGAGAACGAGTGCTGGAGGGTCTGCATGGAGAACCTGAGAGGAGAGAGAGAGAGAGAGAGAGAAAGAGAGAGAACACAATCTGGACCCACCAAATTATATAAAAACAAAAAGAACATTACATTAACTATTGGACATCTACCACAAAAACACAAAGCAAACTTCAGTGTTATTTGTCTCTAAACAGACAGTACACAGTGGCAGAATATCTGAGCACCGTGACTGATGAGAAACTGAGAAAGACTTTGACCATGTACAGACTCAGTGACCACAGCTTGGACATAGAGACGGGCAGACACAGGCAGACCTGGCTGCCCAGAGAGGACAGGTTGTGTCAGCTCTGTCCACACAGACAAGTGGAGACAGAGACACACTTCCTGATGCACTGCAGCAAATATGAACACGTCAGAGCCGAGTTCCTCTCAAAAATAAAACATAAAGTCATTGACTTTGATTCTCTGCCTGATCAAACTAAAATGCAACACATCCTTGGAGAGAACAGAGTCAGCAGCTTAGCAGCAGCAAAATATGTCAGATTATGTCACAGCCTGAGGGACGACCATCACAACACCTGACACACCTGCACCTGTCTATATTTACAGTCCTGAGGGACGACCATCACGACACCTGACACACCTGCACCTGTCTATATTTACAGTCCTGAGGGACGACCATCACGACACCTGACACACCTGCACCTGTCTATATTTACAGTCCTGAGGGACGACCATCACGACACCTGACACACCTGTCTATATTTACAGTCCTGAGAGACGACCATCACGACACCTGACACACCTGTCTATATTTACAGTCCTGAGGGACGACCATCACGACACCTGACACACCTGTCTATATTTACAGTCCTGAGGGACGACCATCACGACACCTGACACACCTGTCTATATTTACAGTCCGGAGAGACGACCATCACAACACCTGACACACCTGCACCTGTCTATATTTACAGTCCTGAGGGACGACCATCACAACACCTGACACACCTGCACCTGTCTATATTTACAGTCCTGAGGGACGACCATCACGACACCTGACACACCTGTCTATATTTACAGTCCTGAGGGACGACCATCACGACACCTGACCACCTGTCTATATTTACAGTCCTGAGAGACGACCATCACAACACCTGACACACCTGCACCTGTCTATATTTACAGTCCTGAGGGACGACCATCACAACACCTGACACACCTGCACCTGTCTATATTTACAGTCCTGAGGGACGACCATCACGACACCTGACACACCTGTCTATATTTACAGTCCTGAGAGACGACCATCACAACACCTGACACACCTGCACCTGTCTATATTTACAGTCCTGAGGGACGACCATCACAACACCTGACACACCTGCACCTGTCTATATTTACAGTCCTGAGGGACGACCATCACAACACCTGACACACCTGCACCTGTCTATATTTACAGTCCTGAGGGACGACCATCACAACACCTGACACACCTGCACCTGTCTATATTTACAGTCCTGAGGGACGACCATCACAACACCTGACACACCTGCACCTGTCTATATTTACAGTCCTGAGAGACGACCATCACAACACCTGACACACCTGTCTATATTTACAGTCCTTGTAACTCACAATCTGTATTTTTCTTTATTCATTTTCTTTTTTTGCTTGTTTGTTTGTTCTGTTCCTCAGTATATATATAATATAAAATCTACTACATATTTATTTTTCTGTTTTATTGATGTTGTTGTTGATTATCTACGTAATCTACTTATCTAATTTTATGTTTAAATCATCTGTTATACACACATTTTTTTCCCCATAATTTTCTGATTTTCTGATTGACTTACTTGATTTCTTTGATTTATGTGTAATGGCTTTGGCAATATTGTTAACCTACAGTCATGCCAATAAAGCTTCTTGAAATTGAAATTGAATTGGAGAGAGAGAGAGAGAGAGAGAGAGAGAGAGAGAGAGATTTTTGATTTTTCAAAACAACTTTATTTGCCGCTCTTACAAAATGAGCATTTTCACTTTGTTGTTTTTAAAAATATGTTTTTCATCTTTTTCCTTTTTTCCAATAAAAAATGCATACACAACCATATACACAGCGTACATATATACACATATACACACATGTGCACCTGCACACATACATACACATATGTGTATACATATATACATGCACGCCACACACACACACACACACACACACACAACACACATATATAAAAAAATACACACATTTAAATATTCAACACACTCCCAAAGCTCAAGTCTTCCTCTGAAGCGTCACACAGCACACTCTGATAACCCCACATGTCTCTGAAAGAGTTCAGATCTCCTGAGGCTCTGTAGAAACTGAAATCCAGCGAGATCCTGGACCTGATGAGCCCCACACACACAGGGACAGGAGAGATGGTCTCCCCCTCCTCTACCTTCCTCCTCCGACTCACATATACCGCCATCTTGGCCTGGCCCAGCACAAAGTTCAGCAGCCGGCTCTTTTGCTTCTTCTGCTTCGTGTGTTTAAAGCCAGCGATAAAAACATGTTTGGTAAAAACTCAGTAAAAGCAGTAAAAAACAGTTTGTAAAAACAGGAACAAAGCTGAAAGTCTCTGACACTCAGTAAAACAGTGAAACACAGTCTCTCTCTCTGCAGAACGGGCATTTGTCCTCTGCAGCCTCGTTCACCACAGAGATGAAGGAGTTCACCGCCACAGCTCCATGGAGGATCCTCCACTGTAAGTCC